>JAWPHD010009896.1:0-99188 GCA_037043455.1 Cyrtodaria siliqua
GGATGTATGCAGTGAGTTTCATTGAAATATATGAAGCTGCTTAAAAAACTTCAACTGAAACTCTAAGTTGAAAAAGAAAATATCATCTGGCTTAAATGAAATAAAAAGTTACGAAACATGATTGTGTCTGTAAGTGATGACACTTGTCAAGCTCCTTTGGCTGAGATATATGGCTAGTGGGTATTGAAATAAATGGACTTGCCAACAAATAAAATAACAACAAGTCGAAAATTATAGGCTACACATTTTCTAAAATACAATACAGAAAATATTTATCCAGAAAAAAGGCCATAATTTTGCTAAAATGCAATACAGAGTTATGGAACATGTGTCTGCTAGCATTCACGCTTTACTGAAGTTGTATTAATAATTAACAATCACCTATTGAAATAAAGGACTTGCCTAATAACTTTAACCAGCATTTTGAAGTCGAAAAAAACCCATAACTTTGCTTAAATGCAATACAGAGTTAATATGGAACATGTGTTTACTAGTGCCCTTGATATTCCAAGTTTTACTGAAGTTTTGTTGATGTACAACTTTAAGTTGTTAAAATAAATGGACTTTGTCAAAAAAGAACTTTAACCAGAAATTCAAAGTAATAAAAAAAAATGCTTTTCCTTAAATGCCATACAGAGTTATGGAACCTGTGTCTACCAGTGTCCTTGATGGTACTGATGACATATTTAAAGTTTCACTGACCAGTGGTTGCTGAAATAACAGGACTTGGCCAACAACTGAAAACCAACCTGACGACTCTTCTTATTCTACGAATAGTAAAACTTAAAAAAAAATATTCTGGCTTTCAAGTTCACGAAAAAAATTATTCTGGCCAGTGTATTAGGCGAAATAATAATCCCGGCTTTAAAGAGCCCCCCCTCCCCCCCCCCCCCCCCACCCCCCCCCCCCGAGATCAAAATGGTCGGTCCCTAACTGACTTAAGCCCTTTATAAAACTAGTTTGTATTTATTTTCACCTACTGAATATCTCACCCTACCGGAAGTTGACCGGAGGTGAAAGTTGTGAATTAACATCGATTACTCATGAACCATATGGGAAAGCAAAATGCACTTTCACATGCAAAAAACACAAACAAATCATAGCAAGTTTGAACTATTTTTTTACCCCTTACCCCCTTATCCTTCACTTTTTATTGCATTTTGTTGGCAGTTTTATTTTTTTCCATCTTTCGGAGAGAAGTGTAGGTCCGGGCCTACAGGGCCTATAGGCAGCTACTCCCTAGCATACTTGACTCTCGTCCTAGAAGTCATGGATTCAATCTGCAGTGGGACCACATCCAAGGTATCTCAAACGGACTGTATTATCTTATGTTATTCAGTTACTTTGAAAGTATGCAATCATTTGGAGGGGATGTAAAGCCGTTGGCCCTGTGGGGGGAGGGGGTGGGGCAATATCGTGTGCAATATCTTTGAACTGCTTTGGTATTCAGCCATACAAATCACTTAATAAACAAACTCTTCCTTGGAAAATTCAAGATGGCTGCCCATGCAGAAATACTATTGAAAAGGTAAACATTAACCGTATGGAACTTATTCCGCTGTGCCATTTTTGATGAATTTAATTATGGAAACCTGTTTTAAAATGGACCGTAAAATCATTTTGTTATGATATGGCATTTATCTTGTCAAGCCAACAATGACTGTATGTGCATACAATACAGGTTACCTTTATACATGCCGGACAATTTATATATTTTACATTTTACTGAAATTACACTTACACAGTTTAATGTTACGCCTCACAGTGGCTCAAGTTACATACGGTAAGCTTAAATTTGAAATAAAATAAATGTTGCTATAAATCCATTTGCACTACAGTCTGTCACAGAAGAATGTTTGGCAGAGTAGTAAACCCCGACTTGTTTGTAATTGCTGTTGACCTAGATACACAGGTCGCATTGTTCATTATACCCCCCGCAAACGAGTTTGGGGGGCTATACTGGAATCAGCTTAGAATTTCACGAAACTTGCTAGTATTAATATCGAATGGAGATGCACATACTATCATGACGTTCCGGTTCGATAATTTTTCACTGAGTTATGCCCATTGTATTTCTAATATACACATTCTTGTCCGTCATGTCCGTGCTATTTCTCAAAAACTCCTGCTTAGAATTTCACGAAACTTGCTAGGAAGTATTAATATCGAGTGGAGATGCGCATACTATCATGACGTTCTGGTTCGATAATTATACCCCGCGCAAACGAGTTGTGGGGGGGGGGGGGGGGGGGGGGGGCTATACTGGATTCGGCTTGTCCGTCTGTCTGTCTGTCTGTCCGTAGATGCATTCTTGTCCGCGCTTAGAATTTCACGAAACTTGCTAGGAAGTATTAATATCGAGTGGAGATGCGCATACTATCATGACGTTCTGGTTCGATAATTATACCCCGCGCAAACGAGTTGGAGGGGGGGGGGGGGGGGGGGGGTCTATACTGAATTCGGCTTGTCCGTCTGTCTGTCTGTCCGTAGATGCATTCTTGTCCGCGCTATTTCCGCGCAAAATTCTCTTCCGGGCTATTTCTCTAAAACTCCTGGTTAGACTTTTTAAAACTTGCTAGGAAGTATCAATATCAAGTGCAGATGTGCATCCTGTCATGGTGTCTGGATCAATAATTTTCCACTGAGTTATGGCCCTTTGTATTTTTAATGCATTTCATACCTTGAAGTAAAATTCTTGTCCGCGCTATTTTTCTAAAACCTATATCAAACAAAAAGTTGCCAGCGGGCGGGTTTTCGTCCGCCTGCGGCGACAGTTCTAGTTATTCAAAAATGTGATGAACAATATGTCAGATAATACATGGACAGGATTTTACAAGATATCGACGAGAACTTATATAAAGTGCAGTTTCAGCAATACTGATGGACATTCAGTCCACAACTTGAGGTAAATTAAATAAATAATTTACTGACTTCATTAATTGATAGGTGTGTTTAAATACAATTATAACATTATCAGTCAACATAGCGAGCAGACGAATGGTATTGTCCTGCCCTGGATCATTACAACCATGATGGAACCAATATCTTTAATCCATCATATGAGCAAAGATGAATTGAATTTGGACTTTATGCCGCACCTACACAAGAAAGGTTATATGGCACCTAACAGGGATGAACATACTAGGCTCATCCTCCATTTACATCTCAATAAATTATGGAGAATGGATCTAGAACTTCCTGAGCAAAGATGAGATGTCACTACAGAATAACACTCTCCTCGAGAAGAGAAGGTGTCTTTATCCTATGTAGACATTTAAATGGTTTTCTATGACTGGCATCTACATTTTTTATGTCAGGCATTTACAACCAGCATTGGATAATTACACAAACATCATTTACGTCATGTGACTGCAACATTAAAATATCATCTGGACTGCTTTGAAATGGATTTAAATGAAGAGGAAACACAATGTGAACTACAAAAGAGCTGTATCACAGTGAAAAAAAGAAGAAATATATATCCTTTGTATGTTTAACAAATTGTGTTTGACTGGTAGTATTCTGTCAGCTTTGGATGGCAGTTCGCATCTGTAAGCATTGGATCGTTGGATAATCCCAATTATAAATTTAAAGGGACACATGGCATTATTTTTTTTTATTATATATACTTTGTGCACATATATGCAATTGTTCAGGCATTTATATTAATCCTTGCGGAACGTCGGTGGTTCTACCCAGGTGCCCGCCCGTGCACGAAAATTGCCCGGAGGAGCACCTGGGGTCTTCCTCCACCAATGGAAGCTGGAAAGTCGCCATATGACCTTAGCTGTTGGTGCGACTATAAAATCCAATTCAATTTATATTAATCAAATTGATTTTGTGTTCGCATATTACTAACTATTGGTTATATTGCACCAATATTATATGTACCCTTGATTGAGTAATAATTACAAATTAAAACTCAAAATTTAATTAAATTTTATGTTAGGCGCAAATTGATTAACACTCCAAGATTGTCGTGTTTTAAACACAGTTCATATACTACTCAAAATTTGCTAAGGATAACTTTTTTTGTTCCATATACATTTATTAGAAATCAATTCACAATAACGATATTAATACCATTGATACTTCAACAATTCAATACTGCGTGCTTCTGATAACCATAAACAGCCCTAAATAATTTCAGGTAAAATTGAAATAATGCTATTTAGTTCATCAAGAAATTTAGACAGTAAAAAAGAATCCTTAGCCAATTTTGAGTAGTATATATACGTAGGCAAAATTGCTCAGGGTATTACAGAAAATATAGAATGCCATTATGGTCTTCTGTTACACAATTATTATTTTCTTTTAATTTGTGCATAAAACGGTTTAGGTTTGCTCTGCTGAGAATTAAAATCAGTTCTTGTATGTTTAAGCAATTTAATAACTTGATCTAAGAAGGCCCCAACATAGTATGTGTAACAGTTTGTTGGATAGACTTTCGTTAATACTTACAATTGTCATGTAAAAAAGAGTATGATAATGGACCATTTTTGTGATATGAAAAGAAAGCAATTGGCAGATGTGATGAAATACATGATTGTAGAAAAAACATGCTTATCCCAAATCACTATCCAATCGCAACTGCAGAACTTAAATACACAGTTGCAAGATGGATAGTTTCATGTGACAGCAAGAGGTCATGAATGCGTCCCGCTTCCTTTATGGAATGGCACAAATATTGGCTGCTGTTATCATCGTATGAGTATCTGTCCTGGTTTCTTGATATACTAGGATATGCTGATTAAAGGAAGTACACCAGGATTGGTATATGTTTTAAAATTGTTTAAATACATTAGTTATGTATTTAATTGATTAAAATAACCTATATATACAACCAGAAGAAGGTATTTCCTAACTATAGTTACGCGCCAGTGATAGCTATTTTACACTTTGTTGTCTGAGGAATTAGCATGAGCCACAGACCTAATAACAATTTATTATTATTTATTAATATGTCTGTGCATGAGCGAAACAAAGCGAAATGTGAGGAAAAGCATGTTGTTGACACTTACCGGCTTCGACCCGCTACCACAACTCTGGTGCAAATAACTTATTTAAAGCATTATTTACTGAAAACGTATGTCCGACAGATACATTATACCTGGGATGATAATTATATCATAGTCATATAAAGCCCTGATTATACCTTAGCGCATCGATTCCTCACCTCGGTCACAGTTATTATAGCATAATTTTGAAAATAATTGCATCAGACGAACTTAAAATCATAACATGTCCAGCGAATTCCGATAACAACAGATTCAGGATGAGACAACTCTGAAAGCGTAAGTTATATTTGGACCAAGAAATTGCGATTTACAAAGGGACCAGTTAGCCACATGTCGTCATAATGGTGCAATCGTCGAAATTATGACGTTAAGCGGCGCTACAATCGATATAGATTGTCCGCTGCACAAGTTGTATTTACTGCGTAAAATTAACAATTAAACACTCTAAATTTGTAATTCAAACCATTGAAACTTGCAAGTTTGTAATGTTGTATTTACCACGCATGCAACTGATACAAATTAAGAAGTTGCAATGTTGCATGTTAGCATTTGTCACAAGGAAGTGTGATGTATTACATTTTTACATACATGTAATATCGTGGAGCATACACTGGACGCATTAAGATGTTTGGCGTATGAAAGTTGCAAGGTTGTAATGTTGCATTTGCAACAAAGAAAAAAACAAATATGCAATATTTACACACATGAGACATTGCAGAAACACAATTAACACATTAAGACTTTTGACCTTGATTCCCTTCCATAATAAAAAGTCATACTGTTTGTCAGTTGCTTTTTTGTAATGATCTTTAATTACGACTTGTTCTCTAGAGAGCATGTTTATTTCGTTTATAATTGGAGTTGCGAAGACGATGTTATGAGAACAATTTAAGCGGATGTCTTTAGGAGTTTTGTAGTAAGATTGAGATAAATAAATCACACAACGGTGTGTGTGTCTTCCATGGATGAAATAATTGCCATATCATTTTGGTTACGCTCACAAACATAATCGTCAAAAAAACTATCTTCTGAGTATCAGAATCCAAATCATTCACAGTGGTAATTTCATCATTTGAGCATTCTAATATGTCTTCGACTGGAATTTTATTCTAATTTGCAATTTTTTCAAATTTTTGCGAAGACGATGTTATGAGAACAATTTAAGCGGATGTCTTTAGGAGTTTTATAGTAAGATTGAGATAAATAAATCACACAACAGTTTGTGTGTCTTCCCTGGATGAAATAATTGCCATATCATTTTGGTTACGCTCGCAAACATAATCGTCAAAAATAACTATCTTCTGAGTATCAGAATCCAAATCATTCACAGTGGTAATTTCATCATTTGAGCATTCTAATATGTCTTCGACTGGAATTTTATTCTAATTTGCAATTTTTTCAAATGTTTGTGACAAGACCTGATACTTGGACTGTTCCAAGTTTTTAGCAAACAAGTAAATCTTGTCGTAATACACTAAAGATTTTAATAACATGTGAACTAATGGTTTTGTCTTGCCAGAACCTGAATTACCGCATACAAGCATCCTAAAACAACAGTCTGGCATAAAGATCCATATCTGTTTGAAATTACCGTTTTATGTCTTCATGTCATAGTTTGGAATTTCCATTATATTAATACTTGGAAAATATTAATATTGTCTAACTATTATTATATATGTCTAAAGTGTATTGTGGAATAGCGAAAACAATCCCATATGGTAAAAAGCTTGGATCAGAAGAAGAATGTTTCAAAACTAATCAAGTCAGATATTATGGTTTGGTTAAAGTATCAAAGAATGTGCAAAAACCAAAAGAAGCAAAAGCATCCCCTTTGAGAAAAACACCAACACGACTTGCATTTAGTTTTTCAAAAATTCCAGGTAGTTTCTCAACTGTAGAAAAACATCCAAATAAAATGCATCTTGCAGGGTTAAACATAGCACGTGAGGTAGCCAATAAGCAATTTAAAAATGCAAAAACAGAAAAGGAAGTAACACAGCTCAACGACAGACTTGCGAAAACAGCAAAAGAACAGAAAAAGGCTAGAGATAATATTGTTGCAATAGAAAAGAAAGAAAAGAAACCATCAATTAAAGCAAATAAACCGCCAGTCAAAAAAACGACTAAAAAAAACCCAGCCAAAAAAGCAACCAAAAATAAAAAATAAAAATAAAACCATGAGTTTAAACTTAATATAATTAACTAATCTTAATTTGTCTTATTGTAATCTAACTTTATATTATACATGTCTTTGTTAAAATGGAAAGAATTAGCAGATAAAAGGCAAAAATCAAGTGAACTTGTTAAAGAATACGAAAATAAAGTTACTCAAAAAAGACTAGAAAAAGGAGCTAGTCGTGATTTGTACAAAGAAATATGTATACCGGTAACTAGTGAAATAAAAAGTCAGTCAGAACAGTTAACCGAGCAGTTAGCTTCTCTTCCGGAAATAAGTCAGCAATTAGCCACTCTTCCAGCAGCAATAGGCGAGGAAGTACAAGAAAAACAAATGTACCAGGGATTACCCCAGTTATTTGATGAGGGGCCTCGTACAGTAAAACTTGACGGTGATTTTGATGCCGGTATTAATAAAGCCGTCATAAAAGCATATAACTATCCATTACCAATGAAATTAATCGGAGATGCAGTACTCAAGGGTGATTATAATTTTAAACACCTTGCTTGCAGATGTTTCTAATAAAATCGATACAATTGGACGCGACAGGGGTACCCTATCTAAGCAGATAATAAAAGAAAAAGATGTATCAAAAAAGCAGCATATGAGCTAGACAGGCAATCTCTAATAAACGAGTCAAAAGCTTTGGTTGATTATAGAAGTAGGATTAATGAAATAATTTCGTTAAGCAAAATCATTTCACCTGGAAAAACAATTCAGGGAAAGGATTACAACAAAATAAAAATTCCTACAAAGTCAACAAAGATGGCCACTATGGAATGTTTCAAATTGATTTACCTAAGCTTATTGATCATCACAAACTTATTGCCAAACAAGGAGAAGCATTTGTGCTAGATCTAAAAGTAGATGATGATTGTGTCAACTTGATAACAAAGCGTTACAATAATAAAAAAATGTATTCAAGGTTGTCTCAAAATGCTTTTAAGAAACTAACAGAATTATCTGGTTTACCAATTCATAAAGGTTCTTCAAAGTTCAAGAAGATTTTAGGAGGTTGTGTCGAATATTACAACAGTCCTGGTGATTTGGTTAATGATCTGGAGTTAGCATGTGGAAGTATCGAATCAGGAAATAATAGTCCACAGTTAATAAATGAAGGTATTAGCGTAATTGATGAATTATTAAAAATAGGTAAAATATCATCCGGAGAACATGAACAACTATTTTCTAAATATGTTGATTAAATTATTGTCTAACTATAATTATACATGAAAACCAAAGAAGAATTAGTTGATTACTTTACACGACTTGTGGCTGCATACAGACGCAGTTATAAATTGTGCGGCATTATAAACACAACATTGCAGATTACCAGTGGAATAATTGGTTGTGTTGCTGTTCTAACATTAGCTCCAGCAATTCCTGTTTTCGTGGCTGTAGTTGGCGTAGTTCCTCCAGTAGTTGCTGTTTTAGTGAGTAAAACAAGAATAGCAGAAAAAAGGCTCTGTTGAAAACACATCATAGAAGTTTTAAACAACTTATTTCATATGTCAGAACAACTATAGCACTCGAAAATGACGAAGAGGTAATCAGAATTGCCTTTAATAAAATGTTAGAAATTCAAAAGAATGATAACTTTACAGACCTCTGTAAAGGTACATAAAAAGGTACAAGTTAAACGGGCATGACATCCAATCATAATTCTTTTTCAACTTTATCCCAAATCCTATCATACTTTTCTCTAGTAGATTTTGTTTTAAACGGTTTTGATTATTTTTTTATTTTTAATATTTTAAATATTTTCTGAAAAATGTATTCAAATTTGATTGATCTTTTTCGACCCTCTATTTTATCCAAAATCTTTACAATTTTGTAAAACAACTCTTCAAATCTTTGCCTTACAAACCGTAAATGATATTTTCTGTGATAAATACGTTTCTTTCGATTGTAATTATAACCTGCAATAAGACTGTAGCCGTTGTGAGTCCCGCACTTAAAACAGATACGTTCGTTATCGAAAACTTCATAAGTACCATTACAATGTATACATGCATGAGTACACTTGTAGCAAAGCTTGGTTCCAACACAATATTTGCAGTGCTTCTTTTTATTAATCATGCAAAATAAGATGCAATCTAAACACACTCCAGGGAGATCAATAATATCCAAATCTCTTTTACAATATTTGCAATTCATTATATTATAATATAGCATTATATTTTAAAGTTAAATAAATATAAACTTAAAAATACATATTATGTAATATTATAAATGGAACGTGTAGAAAAGAAAATCAAAAACTTTAAGTAAAATCAAATGATGTATGCTCAAATAGTCGATTTTGAAAATATGACTAAACTCGACAAAGATTTAATAGTTTTTGCAAACTTTAAAGATCTGACTGAACAAAGTATATCCAAGGCACAGCAACTAAAATTACAATGGAAAATAAAAAGACAGATATGAACAGGTTGCATGCTTTTTGTAAAAAAAAACAATTTCATCAGCAACTGGTGATTCTTTTATTCTTTACTACGCATTTTGTTAGATCGAGGAATTGATATTATTGTTTATGCTAGTTAAATTAAATATAGGCTTAAAAATATATCTATGTGATATTATATAATAAGTATCCAAGAAATTGAAAAATCCCCAAAACATTATAGCAAGGTGTATAAAGTAGATGTTGTGAGTAATGATCCACTTGCCCAGCTGCAAAAAACACAGCCGGCAGTTTTAAAATTTCTTAAAAAAGAACTAGCACAGACGGGTGGCTTTAAATTAAGTGTTGATGTGAAACATACATTAAAAAATAATACATCAGCGGGAAACAAAGAAACAGATGCTACAACCGCATACAAAACTTTAATTCTATTATTCGAACATGATATTATCGAAGCGCTGGATAAAAACGTAATGAAATTGTAAACGGAGTTGGAAATTGGCTTCAAATGGGAAGTGGTTGGCAAATTGAGGTATTAGATGCACACTATATAAATCGGATAAAGTACAAACCATTGCGAGGTAGTTCTTATTTAGATTTAACAAAATAACTTGTTAATGCTAAAAAAAGGATTGATAAATAAAAAATGAAAAAAATAAATGCGTTAGATGGTGCCATTTAGCTTGTAAATTTCCTGTTAAAAAAGATCCTCAAAGAATAACAAAGTACAAAAACCATATTGATGATCTTGATTACAAAGGAATAACATGTCCTGTTACAATACAACAAATCCAAAAATAGAAAAACAAAACAACATTTGTTTTAACTTATTTGGATATGAAGATAATCAAGTATACCCTTTGCACATATCAAAAAATAAAGCAAAAGAATCGTGTGATATGCTTTTGATTACTAAACAAGAAAAAAATCATTACGTGTGGATAAAAAACTTTAACAGTTTCATTTTTAATCAAACATTACATTCAAATAAAAAATGGTTTTGTAAAACATGCATGAGCCTGATTGTTTTTCACTTAACGGAAAACAAGCAGTAGAGATGCCAAAGATGAAAAGGTTTATTTTAAAAACTATGACAGGCAGCTAATGGTTCCGTTTGTTATATATGCTGATTTTGAGGCAATAACCGAAAGTATTTCTTTAGCACCAAACAATACTAAAAAAATGACACATGGAAGCATACCAGCAACATACTGATTGCGGTTATGGATATAAGGTTGTTTGTTGTTACGATGATCAATATTCAAAACCAGTTGTAACGTACAGAGGACCAAATGCTGTTTACAAGTTTTTAGAAAAAATGATAGAAGAAGAAAAGTGGTGCAAGAAAACTATGAATACACATTTTAAAAAAGATTTGGTGATGTCGTTGGAAGAAGAAGCTAAATTCAAAAAATCTAAATCATGTCATATTTGTAGTAATGGCTTTGCAACATTTCTTAAAAAGGATGATGTCAGTCGTATAACAGAATATGAAAACTCTATTAGAAAAGTTAGAGATCATTGCCATATAACTGGAAAGTACAGATGAAGTGCTCACAACACGTATAATATTAATTTCAGGTTGACTAAAACAATACCTGTTGTGTTTCATAACTTGAGAGGATATGATTCTCACTTTACAATGCAGCACATTGGAAAATTTAAAAAAACAATAAATGTTATACCAAATAACATGGAAAAGTACATGACTTTTATGTTAGGATAAAGTTTGGTGTTTATTGACAGTTTTCAGTTTATGTCTCAATCATTAGAAAATTTAATAAAAAGCATCCCTTCGTTTCAATACACCTCGCAAGAATATTTTGATGACAAGCTAGAATTAATAAAAAGAAAAGGTGTTTATCCTTATGATTACATGAACAGTTTTGAACGTTTTACATGTTTTAAGGAAACTAAATTACCCGTTAAAAATAACTTTTATTCTCAATTAAATGACGAGCACATTTCAGATGCAGATTATGATCATGCTAAAAAAATATGGAAAACATTCAAGATTAAAAATATGGAAGAATATCATGATCTGTATCTTAAGACTGATGTGCTGCTGCTTGCAGGTGTTTTTGAAAACTTTAGAAAAATGTGCATCGAGTATTACAAATTAGATCCTTGCCATTACTTTAGTAGTCCTTGTCTGGCTTGGGATGATGCTTAAAAATGACTGGAATTAAGCTTGACTTAATCACTGATATTGATCAATATATGTTCGTGGAAAAAGGATTAAAAGGCGGTACGAGTTATATTGCAAACAGATATTCAAAGGCTAACACTAAATATATAAAAAAAAAATATGACAAGCAAAAAAAAAGCAAGTACTTAATATATCTTGATGCTAATAACTTGTATGGGTGGGCTATGTGTTAACCGTTACCTACTGGCAACTTCAAGTGGGTTCATAAGATCGAAGAAGAAAAATCAAATTATATTCATTTTGTTGAATGTGATTTTGAATATTCTAAAAAAACTGCAGGACTCGCATAATGATTATCTTCTTGCCACAGAAAGTTTAAATATATAAGAGGAGTGGTTGTCAGACTACTGTAAAAATTTAAAACAAAAGTTTAAATTGGGACCTTGCAATGTTAATAAACTTGTTACCACGTAAAAATAAACAAAAGTATGTCATGCATTTTAGAAACTTAGAATTGTATAAAAAGCTTGGTTAAAGGTAAAAAACAAAAACACCGAATACTACAGTTTGACGAATCAGAGTGGTTGAAGATATACATAGACTTTAATACTGCTAAGAGAACAGCTGGTAAAAATGCTTTTGAAAAGGATTTTTTCAAATTGATGAACAATTCAGTTTTGGTAAATCTATGGAAAATTTGAGAAAATGAATTAATGTTAAATTAACTCAAGACGAGGAGGTCCTTTTAAAATATGCAGCAAGACCATCATTCATTTCTTGTAAAATCTTTAATAAAAATGTATGTGCAATAAACAGGATAAAAAAACGATTAGTTTTAAATCGTTCTTGTTATGTTGTCATGTGTATTTTAGACTTGTCAAAATATTTGATGTATGATTTTCATTACAACTATATTAAAAACAAATATGATAAAAAAGCTAAATTATTATTTACCGACACTGATTCCTTGTGCTATGAAATAAAAACAAAAGATGTGTACGTGGACTTTTACAAGGATAAAAAACTTTTTGATAATTGCGATTATAATCCAAAAAGTAAGTTTCATTTTATTGATAATAAAAGGTTATTGGCAAAATGAAAGATGAAACTTGTGGTGTACCTATTGTTGAATTTGTTGGACTACGAAGTAAACTATATTCGTATATGTTAGATAAGGAGGTTAGTACAAAAAATGTAAGGGTGTTAAAAAGTATGTTGTTTAAAAAAATATAACGCATGATAATTACAAAGAGATTTTGTTTACGGCAACAGAAACTCATCATGAGATGAAAGTTATAAGATCAAAAAAGCATAACATAAGCAGCTATGTAATAAATAAAAAACGTTTTTCAGCTTATGATGATAAAAGATACATACTAGATAATGGACAAGATACATAAGCATACAAGTAAAATATAATGTATGCGCTAAAAAAGAGTACCCAATAATTTCAAATGTTTTTAGTTGAATTGTATGGGCAAAATAGTATGTTATTAAAATGATAAACTGGATTGATGAGTAGTACAGATACTGAGGGTTTCAGCTATAGTTTCCTAGAGTGGGTTTGCTCAAGTAATTAATAATATGTTTCAGGGCTTTTGGCTCAAGTATGCTATCATTTAGTTTTTTTGTAAATGATGATGTACTTAAGTTAACAGCCATGGCTGACACATTTTATAGTTGCTTGTCGCCCGTTGCCCTCTCTGGGAAAATTGCGCTGGTACCCTCAGTATCTATACTACTCAAGATGGAAAGAGGTGGAGATACACTAAGGTCTGGCAGAGTTTTATTGTAACAAATAAAGAGGTTTAAATGGCTCTATACAGACATACTGTAAATTGATTGATTCAATCAAAACTGAAGAAGAGGTTAATGTAAAATTCATTTATAAATATGACTCCTTATATTTATGCTATATTTAGTTTTAAACACATGCAATCCTTCTTTAATATCATTTTCTATCTCAACCTAATTCTTCCGTGGCCGAGGGGTTAACTACGTTACGTTGTAAATCTTCTCGTCTCCCCACCGCTGCGGGTTCGAATCCCACTAGGAGCAAGTGAGGAAGTGTCAATTTTTAAGGATGGCGGGAGGTGTACAGTACTGGTTCTACACAGGGAAGGTCGGTGGTCTGTCTCCACCACATAAAAAAATCGACCGTCATATATAACTTTACATGTGTTGAAAATGACGTAAAACAACCTTCAAACAAACAAATCTATGTTTATATGATGTTACCCCATTCCAACAAAAGTTACGAATTCCTCGTCCACGTCAATATAAAGTGAACCAATGTAGTTCTTGAATAAATATTTGGGCAGTTTTATTGTGTAGAGCTTGGGCTTCATGCAGATAAAGCCATTACCAATATAAATATTTCTTATTGTAGACACTGGATGGTTACGAAGAAGGATGGCAGTTATTACACCCTGATGAACAACCCTCGACTCACACTGATACGGTCAAGTGTTAAAGGGGACAGCCTGTATCTGACATTTGCTGGGCTCGAATCTCTACAACTACCTCTGAACCCGGTGATAGAGAACAGCAGCATTAAAACTGTCATGTAAGTAAACCACACACCATATTCATATACTAGTATTGTATTAACTTGATATTTTTTATTGGGAAAAACTACCGTTTAATTTCGAATATTGACATTCAATTGATACTTTCCGTTGAAATAAAATAGCGTTTACTATCGAATAAACTTCACTTTTCAAGTGACTACGCTCGACTGCGCACTGCGCACGAATTCAATGTGTCTCTGTAGAAAATGGTTTTCCCACTTCATTTCCAAGGAGGTGCACGCATTGCACGCATTGAACACCGGCACTGCCCAAACTGCACGCACGCACTGCGCACACATCCGGTGTGTCTCAATAGAAAATGAATTTCACTCTCTAAAATACACCGACGGTACTTGTCTCTCTTGCACGTTTTTATCATTATCATTCTCACTGTAGGTAAAGTGCGAATCGAGATTGTAGATATCAACACGCTAGTTTGTGGACGGGTTCAGTTGCATCATTGGATTAAATTGACATTGAAAATGTAAACAAACGCAGTATTTTTACGATATTTCAATTGTTTCTAAAGTTAAGGTGAATTTTCTTCACTGCTTTAAACTCTGATAACTTCGACGACATGTTCCTAGATGTTGTATATTTTTATTCCATTTTATTACATTAGTCAAGGCGAAAAATGAACGGTATATCGAGGGGTCAGCGCAAAACTGTTGTAACTACATATGAATAAAGAAGGAGATACAATAGTGTTGCACTGAATCATCGATATGATGTTATGACATTTCTTCTAAATATCTTTGTTCTAAATGCTGTATCCTTTACACTGGTTTCGTGCAATGATATACTGTTGTAGTATGTGCAGAAATATGTATTTATTTATTGTCTTAAATGCTTAAATGCTCATTTCATTGAAATCTAGACAAGTTTGTAGATAGATGTATATGCGCTGGTTTGTTGAAGTTAAGCACCAGTTTGTCGATGGTATGTATAAGCGCTATATGGGGATTTTTTACAACTGTAACTTTTCTTATTTTCTCGTAGTATATGCATTATGTAGACAAAATGTAACCATTTTGTATTTTACTATTGTTCGGGTGTGTGAATCTTTACACTTCACTTTTTTTCTCAACAGCACTATGTTACATTTTCGATGTTATTACTGCACAGAAGTAACAGAAACATTTCACAGTACCGTACGCCACAAAGTCATGCATATGGAATTCAAAACTTAATCTTCAAAGGGAAAATCTCTAACACCGAATTCCTGTCAAAGTATTTCAATGTGTTTCTTGATACAATCGTTAGAGATGGAAGGTCAGTTATTCCATTATCGCATACTGAATCCATAAAGATAATTGAATTTTAACTGCACATATGTGTTCCTCCAATGAGAAAAGCGAACTATATGTTGCTGTAACCGAGTGTCCATTAAAATATGTCATTGACCTTGATAATACAACAGCGGAAAACGTATTTTAAAATACAAAAGAAACCCAATAAATACCGAAAAGGGGATCCCTTGGAAGCAACTAACGCAAACAAGAGATAATAGTAGCAGACTCGGTTTTATTGAGCCTGTTCATGAGAGGTAATGTCGAGTGCAATACCTCTCACGCCTCCTAGCACCGGCTTAAACGATATTATACTTTAAAGCCAAAAAGATTGGGTTTGAAGATCCCAAAGGACCAGTAAGTAATAACATTACTGATTTGTAGCTGGGGCAACTTTTTTACGGCGGCCACACAGCGCTAGCGTGAATGTCAATAAATACCGAAAAGGGGATCCCAATAGAAGCAACAAACACATACAAGAGATAAAAGTAGCAGACTCGGGTTTACTAGTATTGAGTCTGTTCATGAGGGGTAATGTCGAGTGCAACACCTCTCACGTATGCAATGCATATGTCATCATACAGATGATGACATCTGTCTGTATGATGACATCTGTATAGGGTTTGATTGATATGTTACCCTCTGCAACGGAAACGGTAGACCGTGTATTGTCAGAATGGAAGATGTTTTATTTTTATTTTCGGGCATCGCTTCCAGGAGAAAATACTAGCCTTGAGATTGTTAATGAACGTGGTAACGTTGTGTTGTGTGTTCTTGTGCAATGAGGTATGATGACACTATGAATCTATTTTGGAGTCCGAGAAACGATTGTTTAACGGTAAATTCTTTCGATTTATATCAGGTTTGAAAAATAAAGGACAACATTTTGCTGGAATCATAACTCGAGGACACTACAGTCCCAGCCTATCGAAAATAATATTTGCGTTTCCTAGTAAAAACATTGTGAATGTAATATCGAATAAGGCCGAGTTGTTTAAGTCCATGGATTATTACACCACTTCTCAAAACAGTTTTTAAAACTGTGAAGGATTCAACGTCATTAACTTGTTGACCTTAAGAAGTTGAACTGTGGCGGAAAATTTGGCTATGTTAACTGTTTTTGTTACGAAAAATAATATCAACATTGATGGAAAGACGAGATCGATTTGACGATTCAAGCTAATTGGCAAGTAATGAAAATGGAAATTGATCAGGTCAAAACAAATGCTAATAATTCCAAGAAATATGCGGCATTTTATTTCATCAACCAATTTAATAACAAAGATTTAATCAGTTAAGTATTACTGAATTCCTATGAAATATAATTTACTGTATTTAATTATCAAAATATTATATAGTTATGCATAACCATGAACTCTGAACTTTATCACTTATGCCATTCATACTTTGGAAAACAAACACAAACAATTAATATAGAGCCTGTTGAGAGTTGGACTTGTAGATTCTGTGATACAGCGGCCATAGAAGATGAGAAACACTTTTTACTGGCTTGTTGTTTATATAATGATATCAGGACTAATGTTTGGTGAAATTTTAAGACAAAATGAGTTTATTTCTTTAAACACAGAACTGAAAATGTGTCATTTATTAAAGGATTACCCAAGAAAATCTGCAAAATGTATTGTAAAAGCGTACATCCGTAGGCGTACCGTTATGTATTCATGAGTAAATGTATACCGTTAATTGCTTAATAATGCTGCTATTATGAACATTTAAATATATATCTAGCTGAATTAATTCACTATATAACTATTTTAGTAACATACATCTTTTATTCATCCATGTAATGACTTGTATTACCACATTTCAACAATGATTAGCGTTTGTAAATAATATTCGTTTGAGCTATTGCAATTTGATTGAACTTGCCATATTTTAAGTACTTCTACTTCACGTACTGTTATTACTTTATCAGTACAGGTGACTTATAGGTCCAATGGACCGGGTGCTTGTAATTTGTACATAACTATTTGTAATATATATTGTATGCACATGTCACTATAATAACATATTTACTTACTTACTTACTTACTTATAGAGGCGACCATTAATTGTTTTAGATATATGTTTCCATGAAATATGGAATGTGTAAGGAAAAATGTTTACCTTAACGAATCAATTAACCACCGAACATAACATGAACGAAGGAATGGGCAAACGGTCGAGCGACACATTATATCCTCTGGCAACTTTCCTTAAGATGTTATAAAATTAATAAAAGGTTATGTTTTACCGACCGTTACTTTGATAATAACGAATAGGTGAGCTAAATGGCAATAATTACCATATAAGAAAAGGCGCTAAGCTAAAACAAACCAGCGCCTCTACATTGAAAAACTAGCGCTTACCTTCAACAAACACTCGCTTTGATAACTGTTAACATCTACAAACCAAATCAGACAAAATATGTATTTTGGCTTTAAAATTTGGTGTTGAGGTTAAAATCTATCAGAAACAAATTAAAACATACTTGATCTGATCCAACAAATGTAATTTGATGGAATATCAGGCGGTAAAGTAGATATATACATGTATTGCCGTATAAACCGCCTGATAGCATCGAATACAGATTTCCACGTCGTAAACTCGATGTGTCACTTGAAAGTCTCGTGCATTGTGTAAATGTAAAACACAGACAGGCAGTGTACAGTGTCACCGAGAAAAAGTTTGTAAACCCACGATTATTTGCCAAATATATGGGTTTCCACATCTACAAACCATCATATGTCTGTCTACAAACTAGCGTGCTGATATATCTACAAACTCAAATTCGATTTGCACTTTACCTACATAGTCTAGTAATTATAGGTTTTAAGGTCAAACAAAATCCAACAGAAAGTATTTTAAGATTTTTAGAATCACTCACATGTACTGAGTTTTAGAAAAAAAATCCTCAAGATAAATGTGGTGGGAAATGCTAAATTTTGGGGTAAAAGTTGCGTTTTTAAGAGAATATCTCCGGAAACTGGAATAATTTTGAGCAAATTAGAATTTTCTAACAGTGCGGAAATGCTCTTCCAAATACATCTCCATGTAAATCACGGTTTTATAGATGGATATTGGGTTAATAATATGAGATTTTGGGGCAAAACTTAAAAAAATTAATAAAATCGTTGATTTCTGTAATACATTTGGTGTTACTAGGCTATAAATTAAAAAAAATACTAAATGAGTTGTAAAAACTTAGTTTCTTACTGTTTTGCACAGAGAAAGGTACAGAGATGTGCCAGAAAAATGTCCTTTAGCATACGACGATATAAATTACTTTATTTTTGGGTCTAAAAATGTGTTTTTCATAAAAAATCGCTGAAAAGAGGAATCATTTTGTAATAAGATGTTTGAACATAAACTTATCTAATGGAAGTGATGAAATGGTGCACAATTATATATACAAATGTTTCATTGTATCGTAAGTTAATGTGAAAGTTCACATTGTGAGATTTTGGGGCAAAATGTTGAAAAAATTAATAAAATCGTTGATTTCTGTAAGAAGTAGGGAAATAAATTATAAAATGATAATCTATAATGGTTTTCCATAGAGCAAGATGCAAGGTTGTGCCCCAAAAAAGTCATCAGGCGTATACTGTTGAAAAATGCATTATGTTCGGGTGGCAAAATGTTTTTCATAAATAATTGTTGTAAACAGGAATCATTGTTAAGATGTATTTTGAAATTACATAATCTACTTGAAGTGATATTATTATATATGCATATATCCAAATGTTTTATAGTATCAGAAATTTAGTTAGACGCTCAATTTTAAGGTTTGTTATTAGGTCTGTGGGTCTGTAGCAAACAAAAGTTGAATAAATGTCTAGTTACAATGTTTACGACAATGGATCATGTTTACATTTGGAAATTTTATAAATAAAATAATGAAGGAAAAACCTGATGTAATTACATGTACATACATATGTATTTATAACCTTTTGATACACATATTGTATACACGTTATTGAATATGTGGTGGAAATATTGTTCAAGCAATCATTACAACATGGTTTATAATCATTTAAATAGCATATATGGTAACTTATATTAAAATGGTGCAATGTGTTTTATCTTTAGGTGTGATAATTACATTTTAATGAAAAAGATCACCGGAAACTGTATGATAAGTTTTTAAAACACGTTCAAAGTAACTGTATGAAATTCAATTTTGAAATTTTGCGCAATACTCATGACGAAGTTGTAGGAGCTTTTGTTCACATCACCTAATATTATTGCTTGTTTATGTAAAAACAGAGTGATCAAATAACTAAAAATTTAATTTAAATGAATCTCAATTTCTATAGAATTCATAGAGCTTACATTTTGGCACTGCATACATGAGATTCCATGCTTTCTACAAAAACCTGTTACACAGTCAATGTGTTATTGGTGTTATTGCTAAATTTGTTGTTTACTGCCGGCGTTTATAAACGCAAAATATGCGATACAATTCTTTATACATCTAGGCGGGACTGCTACGCTCGATTGCTTACGTACGCATCCAGTATGTCTCTATGACAAGTAGCTAGTCAAGGAGTCGGACGCATTATACGCACTATATATGTACATGCACTACACACGCAACCGGTGTGTCTAAATAGAACATTTCTATTCTACTCGTCAAGGAGGCGCATGTACTGTGTGCACGCACTTCACGCACTACACGCACACACTGCGCAAGCATTCTGTGTGTCGAAATAGATTGTCTATTCGACTTGTCAAGGAGACATTCGCGCAGCACGCACTGTGTGCACGCACTTCTCATTTAAACATCTAATATTTAATATTTGCAATGGATTCAAAACTACCAACTTCAAATGTATAATCAAATGTTAAATTTCAGATACATTTAGTTAACTGTATAGTTGAAATTATGTATTCTACACATGGACGGTTGTGTAGTGCGTGAAGTGTGCGTAAATGTGAAGTTGGTAGTTTTGAATCCATTGCAAATATTAACTATTACATGTTTAAACAAGAAACAACCACAGGGATGGGGTATGAACATTGAAGATTGAAGTTTTAAGATGTGTAAGAGTGAGTAGTTCCCTTCCTGGGATTGATCATTTAGAAAATAAGTAAAGTTTATAGAATCTGACTTTTCCACAGCATGATGAGATGAAATATTACAAAAAAAGAATATTGGGCCAGAATATATCAAGGTTGTCGTCCGTTTCTTTAAAAACAATTACGATGGAAGATACTATGCAAACTTGGGTCTGGTAGCGCGTATTTCTTAAATGATTGCAAATGTGTTATATTTCCCCGTGAACTTTAATGATAGTCTATTCCCTTGGAAACCGTGTACAAATGCGAAATAAAATGCGAGAACTAAACTTTCTTTTTCAAAAGGAACTTGGGGTTCAGCTTTTACGGATACAGTAAAAAAGCATGGAATGGCTACTGACTCTCAAACAATATCAGAGTATGACATGTTTTTACAGTTAGTTAAACATTCTTTATTTATTTTGAATAAATGAAAATGACATGATTATACTCAGAGTGAAGTTCGCCCATATTCCGGCAGGAGACTGTGGTGACAAGGCGGCCGCCTGGATCTGCAAGGTTATACAGAAGGAAGGACTAAGGCTAAGTTATTCAGCACCATCTCTGGCTAAAATACCAGCTATTGAGGTTGCCAAATACTGGCCAACATCTATACAGCCAGACGCAGAGGTAAACGTTTGTTGTTCATGGTATTTGTTTTCAAGAAGATATTTACATTTGACGTATTGCGTATAACGTCCCATGTTAAGTTATGTAGTAGTTGTACATGTATATATTCCTCAGTAGTTTATTTTCTGTTTACTTAATACATTTTGGGGGGAAACAGTTTGAAGATACTCTATATTATGTTCACACAGCTCAGAGTTCCAACGGTCCCCTAGTTGTAACACTTATGACAAACATTAAAGAGACACGCGGTAATCTTAATTATTTAAAAAACAAACAAAAAAACTCGCAGCGTCCCGTTGTTCTACATAACTTGCATATTTGCAGTATCATTAATAAGAAGTACTTGAATAGTTTAAGGCAACTTATTTTTGTATATTAATATAAGTTGATATTGCTCCAATAATATATTTATAAAATACTGGATTAATACATTAACATGCTATTGTAATTCTTGACACTTCAATATTGTCGAGTGTCCCTTTAAGAGAACGGGATATATTAGTATGCTTCCAGTCGTCATGCTTCCATATATATTTTACAGGTAGCCTTTCAAGAATGGGTTCCATGTATGATCATGTGTGAATCTTCCATTAACGCCCTAAATGAACGATTTGAGAAACCGGTCAAGTGTATAAACTTTAGACCAAACCTTATGGTGGAGGGGACACGGCCTTTTGACGAGGTGCGGTATTATATAGAGATCGCTCACATGCCAAATTATCGGAATCAATCAGATTGGAGATCGTGTCATTTGTTATATACTATTTAATACCGCAACAAACCAACGGCGCAGGCGCTGTCGGTTAGAGCGGCGTCTACTATGTGTCTACTAAACCGAAGGTTCAGGGTTCGAGCCTTATATAAGGCAACATTTTTTAACAATTTGGCATTTGAGTACTCTGTACATATTTACGACATGCTATGATTACTTCTAAATGCTTTTGTTTTAACTATATATAGATGCTTTGGTTTGGTACATCTAAAACTAGTAGAATGTCATTATATGTGTACATTGTATGTGTATATTGTATGTGTACATTTTATGTTATGTACATTGTATGTTGTGTGCATTGTATGTTGTGTGCATTGTATGCTGTGTACATTGTATGCTGTGTACATTGTATGTGTATATTTTATGTGTACAGTGTATCTTGTGTACGGTGTAGTGTACATTATGTGCACATTGTATTTTGTGCACATTGTATGTTGTTTACATTGTATGTGTATATGTATGTGTACATTGTATGTGTACATTGAAGGTGTACATTGTATGCTGGGTACACTGTATGTGTCTATATCATATGTGTACATTTTATGTTGTGTAGAGTGTATGCTGTGTACATTGTATGTGTATATTATATGTGTACATTGTATGTTGTGTACATTGTATGCTGTTTACATTGTATGTGTGCATCGTATGTCTTTATTGTATGAGTACATTGAATGTTGTTTACAGTGTATTCTGTGTATGTACATTGTATGTGTGCATTGTATGTGTATATGTTGTGTACATTTTGTATGTGTACATTGTATATGTAAATTGTATCTTGTGTACATTCTATGCTGTGTACATTGTATTTGTACATTGTATTTTGTGTATACATTGTATGTTGGGTACAGTGTATATTGTGTACGATGAAGTGTACATTATGTGTACATTGTACGAGTACATTGTATGTTGTGTACATTGTATATGTACATTGTATGCTACATACATTGTTTGTGTATAGTGTAGGTTGTGTAAATTGTACGTTTACATTGTACGTTTACATTGTATGTGTACATTGTATATTACATAGATTGTTTGTGTATATTGTAGGTTGTGTACATTGTATGTGTATATTGTATGCAGTGTACATTGTATGTGTATATTGCATGTTGTGTACATTGTATGCATACATTGAATGCATACATTGTATGTGTACATTGAGCGTGTACATTGTATGTGCATATTGTATGTGTACATTGTATGTGTACATTGAATGTGTACACATACATACCAGATTTCCATGGTACCTTACTAGGGCAATCACTACCAGATTTCTACGGTACCTTACTCGGGAAATCACTACCAGACTTCAGTACTCAGGCAATCACTACCAGATTTCCACGGTACATTACTCATCACTCCCATATTTCCATGGTACCTTACTCGGGCAATCACTACCAGATTGTACCTTACTCGGGCAATCAATACCAGATTTCCATGGTACCTTACTCAGGCAATCACTATCAGACTTCCATGGTACCTTACTCGGGCAATCACTACCAGATTTCTACGGTACCTTACTCGGGCAATCACTACCAGATTTCCATGGTACCTTACTCAGGCAATCACTACCAGACTTCCATGGTACCTTACTCAGGCAATCACTGCCAGATTTTTACGGTACCTTACTCAATCACTACCAGATTTCCATAGTACCTTACTCAGGCAATCACTACCAGATTTCCATGGTACCTTACTTGGGCAATCACTACCAGATTTCCATAGTACCTTACTCGGACAATAACTTCCAGATTTCCATGGTACCTTACTCTGGCAATCACTACCAGATTTCCATAGTACCTTACTCAGTCAATCACTACCAGATTTCCATGGTACCTTACTCGGACAATGACTTACAGATTTCCATGGTACTTTACTAGTGCAGATTTCCATGGTACTTTACTAGTGCAATCACTACCAGATTTCCATGGTACCTTACTAGTGCAATCACTACGAGATTTCCATGGTACTTTATTTAGGCAATCACTACCAGATTTCTATGGTACCTTACTAGTGCAATCACTACCAGATTACCATGGTACTTTACTTAGGCAATCACTACCAGATTTCCATGGTACTTTACTTAGGCAATCACTACCAGATTTCCATGGTACATTAGTCGGGCAATCACTACCAGATTTCCATAGTACCTTACTCGGACAATAACTTCCAGATTTCCATGGTACCTTACTCAGGCAAACACTACCAGATTTTCAGGGTATCTTACTCTGGCAATTACTACCAGATTTCCATAGTACCTTACTCGGACAATGACTACCAGATTTCCATGGTACCTTACTAGTGCAATCACTACCAGATTTCCATAGAACCTTACTCGGACAATGACTACCAGATTTCCATGGTACCTTACTAGTGCAATCACTACCAGATTTCCATAGAACCTTACTCGGACAATCACTACCAGATTTCCATGGTACCTTACTTTTGCAATCACTACCAGATTTCCATAGAACCTTACTCGGACAATGACTACCAGATTTCCATAGAACCTTACTCGGACAATGACTACCAGATTTCCATGGTACCTTACTAGTGCAATCACTACCAGATTTCCATAGAACCTTACTCGGACAATGACTACCAGATTTCCATGGTACCTTACTAGTGCAATCACTACCAGATTTCCATAGAACCTTACTCGGACAATGACTACCAGATTTCCATAGAACCTTACTCGGACAATCACTACCAGATTTCCATAGAACCTTACTCGGACAATCACTACCAGATTTCCATAGAACCTTACTCGGACAATCACTACCAGATTTCCATGGTACCTTACAAGTGCAATCACTACCAGATTTCCATAGTACCTTACTCGGACAATGACTACCAGATTTCCATGGTACCTTACTAGTGCAATCACTACCAGATTTCCATAGAACCTTACTCGGACAATCACTACCAGATTTCCATGGTACCTTACTTTTGCAATCACTACCAGATTTCCATAGAACCTTACTCGGACAATGACTACCAGATTTCCATGGTACCTTACTAGTGCAATCAATCACTACCAGATTTCCATAGAACCTTACTCGGACAATGACTACCAGATTTCCATGGTACCTTACTAGTGCAATCACTACCAGATTTCCATAGAACCTTACTCGGACAATGACTACCAGATTTCCATAGAACCTTACTCGGACAATCACTACCAGATTTCCATAGAACCTTACTCGGACAATCACTACCAGATTTCCATAGAACCTTACTCGGACAATCACTACCAGATTTCCATGGAACCTTACTAGTGCAATCACTACCAGATTTCCATAGTACCTTACTCGGACAATGACTACCAGATTTCCATGGTACCTTACTAGTGCAATCACTACCAGATTTCATGGTACCTTACTCAGGCAATCACCAGTTTTCCATAGTACCTTAATCTGGTTAGGTTCTGTGGAAGGATGCCTCCTTCGTAGGAAGTATAGCAATTGGTCCGATTTGCAGACAGACTTGTACCCTCTGCACATTAAAGATCTCACTAAACTTTATCAGTGATTCACACCCATGAACCTAAACCTAAATCTTGGTGTCGAGACTTTCTTGTTTTTTTGTTGATTTCTATATACCACAAAGATGTTCAATCTTGAGAATGACAGTAGTTTTAATATTTAATATTGAAAGACCTAAATAATTAAATTTGTGGTACTTTCCCAAAATGTATACTGAGGTAACTTCCTTGGCATGATTCAACTTGACTATGTATTGTTTCAACCAAAGGTTTTCTTCAGATTTAGAAAGCGCAATTTGAAATGAACTTATAATATTATACATGTATATCACGGGAACAGGAATTTGGTAAATATAAATACACATGTACCTCACTTTTAAAAACTAACCCTAGCTATGGTATATAAATAGGTACACACCATATATTTGTCTGTGGTAGGTACATACCATAAGAGCTGAGATTCTCACAGCTGTTTTAGCACAAAATCTTAACCTATTGTTTCAGCCAAAGGTTTTTCAGCATTAACATGAGCATTTTAAGAATACATGCATAAATTATATTATTGGAATTGGAATTTTTAGTGGTAAATAAAAAATACCTTAGTTTTGAAAATCAGTTGAGAAATAAATATTTTACAGTCAAAACAATTTTTTGGTGGGACCTTTTCCATGTAATTTCTTGTTGCTGGGGCAGCAGAAAACTAAGAAATCTCAAATAACTTCAGTTAGCCTTAATATTTTGCTATAAAACTTTAAAAGTGTCTTAATTTAAATTTAAATCTACCACATTTCAGTGATATACATCTTAGTTAAGTATTAGTTGGTCTTTTAAGTAAAAATAACTTTGGCAGAAACAAGTGCCCCGAATAATTAATATATGTAAATTCCTGGTTGCTGCAGGTAGCCTAGAATTTCTAAAAATGTTTTAATTAAAGTAGCTGTCCTGCCAACAACAGTCAAATTTTACAACATGTGTACACCAATTTTAACCTACTGACGACGAGGTATATTTATAACTTACATATTTTTAGAATCCAAACTCTACTGAAAACGCTTTGGCTAAAATAATATTAAATGAGACAACTACGTATCATTTCGTTAATAACGAGCTGATGCAAGGTACCACAATAATCAGACACCCTATGTTTATCCCTGAAACTCTCCCCTGCCATACGTAGTACTCTATTAAGGTTTACCACCACTAATTGCATATAAACCTCCAAGGTGTAGTCGAATGTAGTTATAATAAAAAGAAATCTTTCCTTTTTGTGTCACCTGCATAGCATGGCAGACACTTAGGGATCACTTTGTCCGTCGTTGTCCGTCACACTTCAACCTGCAACCTAACCTTGGTCATAACTTGAAAAATAATTCATCTATGTTCATGAAACTTCACACACATCTTCATCTTACCTCAAGAAATATTACTACACATGTCCAATAACTCTTACTTTCATTTTGGCAGAGTTATGCCCCCATTCTTTAATAAAACTTTAACATGCAAACCTAACCAAGCTTATAAATGGCCATGACTTTGAAATAAGAACCTGGCAGGCAACACAAGTGTACCGTGGAACACCCTTCTAGTTAGTTATAAATGGGCATTTTCAGTAGGGGTAAATAGCCCATTTCTGTTTGATTTTGTTGTTGTATGTATAAGAAGTGTATTGGATTACTGATGAACATTTTTCAAATTTTGAATCTATGAATCTGTTTAGTAAACAAACAATTGAAAATTGAATTGAATTGGGGTTTTAAGGTGCACCAACACATGAACGGTTATATGGCACCTAACAGGAATGAACATGCCAGGCTCATCCTCCATTAACATAGAGATAAAATATGGAGAACGGGCCTAGAACCTTCTCACCCTGAACTGCAGAGTTGCTGCAAATTCTATTGTAGACGCTCCATTTACGCTGGAGCCACGTTATAGTTTTTCTGCCACTGCTCTAGTGATATGAGCAAGATGGCACCTGAAACAATGCAGGGGTCATGATGAAGACCTTTAATGAGCATGAACAAAAAATGATAAAATGAAATTGTGGGGGTTGGGGTGGCGGGGATGGAACCACACAACAAGAACTTTCTTATATCTTGTGACCTCAACCCTTTCTGGTGATTTTTCAATTGAGAAACTATTTTTCTATATGAAAATCACGCTACTGCATTATCCATACTTGAGATGAAGTGGCAGCAAATCATTAATATGTGACATTTTAACATTGGTGTCAATGGAGAAAATAATTAGTGGTTTCTGTAGTACTCAAGGTTACTTAAGCATTGAACTGAACTGTGTTTTACGGCACACCACCACATGAAAAGTTACATGGCGCCTAGCAGGAATGTACATGCCAGGACATATGACTCTGCATACTACTAAATTACAAGATTTTGGTAAAACATGTTAAATTGGAATATTTTTGCCTGAAACTTATTTATTTCTTGTGTAAATATAATTTTCAGAATATCTGCAAATTAGAAGTTGCAATATTTGAAAAAATGCATGAAAACAATTTAGTTCTAATCGGGACTGTCTTACTACCAAAATAATACGTACTCAGGTCTCCTCAATCGATACTTATATGTAAACATTTCAAACCGAAGCTCGATAGCAGAAAATTACTAAAAATTTAAACTCATAGAAAAACTATTTGAAATATTGAATATAGGTCTATATTTTATCTTTGCGGATCACGCAAAAGGATTTATTATAAACATCGTCATAACTTTTTTGAATAATCACGAGACCTAACCGTTCACCCTACTTTCTTTGGAGTGACAGATTGTAGGTAGCTAAGATGTTTGTGTTTACTAAGAGGTTTGTCTGTTGCACTTTAGGTTACTAAGTTGTTTGTCTGTTGTACTCTAGGTTACTAGGATGTTTGTCATTGTACTCTAGGTTACTAAGATGTAATGTCTGTTGTACTCTAGGTTATTAAGATGGTTTATGGCAGTACTGTTTATTACCAAGCTGTTTGTCTATCAAACATTAATGAAACTTCAAGGTGATATCGACTTGCGCCATTCTGAGAGATTCCTCTCTGACACTGGTGGATGCTACCACCTCTCTTGACACTGGGGGATGCTACCACCTCTTTGACACTGGTGGATGCTACCACCTCTCCGACACTGGTGGATGCTACCACCTCTCCGAAACTGGTGGATGCTACCACCTCTCCGACACTGGTGGATGCTACCACCTCTCCGACACTGGTGGATGCTACCTCTCCGACACTGGTGGATGCTACCACCTCTCCGACACTGGTGGATGCTACCACCTCTCCGACAATGGTGGATGCTACCACCTCTCCGACACTGGTGGATGCTACCACCTCTCCAACACTGGTGGAGGCTACCACCTCTCCGACACTGGGGGATGCTACCACCTCTCCGACACTGGTGGAGGCTACCACCTCTCCGACACTGGGGGATGCTACCACCTCCCCGACACTGGTGGATGCTACCACCTCTCCGACACTGGTGGATGCTACCACCTCTCCAACACTGGTGGATGCTACCACCTCTCCGACACTGGTGGATGCTACCACCTCTCCGACACTGGTGGATGCTACCACCTCTCCGACACTGGTGGATGCTACCACCTCTGACACTGGTGGATGCTACCACCTCTCCGACACTGGTGGATGCTACCAGTGCCCAAACTAGTTGTTTTATTCCACAGCAACTGCAATTAAGTATCAGCACTTTACTTAGTTTTTGTCTCGCCTTTTCGAAGAAAAATGCGAGACATTGGGGTCACTTTTCCGGCCGACGTCAACACTTCTTTAAAGTTTTTGGCTAAAGTTATTTGGAAGGTACATATCTCCAACACCATCAAAGGTATTGCTCTGAAACTTTGTATGAACATTTCCTGGGGTAATCCCTTACACTTTCACTAAGCCCCACCCCACCAATGACCTTGACTTTAAAGACAAAAGAACTTAGTCAAATTTCGTAGGTTAAAGTCTTTGGTTATTTTTTTTTGGAAGGTATATATCTCCAATACCGTCAAAGGTATTGCTTTGAAACTGTGTTTGAACATTCACTAGGGTAACCCCTTACACTTTAGCTAAGCCCCACCCCACCAATGACCTTGACTTTATAGACAAAAGAACTATGAACATTAACATTCACCTTGTAATTAAAATGTACTCAATTCTGTTTTATATACTTTATTTTCAAATTGTGTCCTTTACTTTATTATTCTTTCCTTGTTTGTTTCATTGCACTAAATAAAATAAAATTTAAAGATATAATACACAACCTACAATCCCAACATTTTTTGTAAGGTGTTTTACGTCATTTTCAACACATATAAGGTTATATACGACGGTCCATTTGTTTGTGGTGGAGGCCCCCACCCACTTTTCCTGGGTAGAACCAGTACTATACACCTCCCGCCATTCGTAAGAATCGACACGATCTCAACAAACCAAACCCTCGTTGTGAATGAACAAAAACCCAGAAGGCGAGTGGCCTTGAGTTCATTATAACCCCGTTCATTCAGACCAAAATATGTCATATTTTGCGACTAAGGTTGACATTTGTATCGAAATCTGTTTTAATTAACATGACGCCAGTACGTAGATATCTCCGTCTTACTGTTGATATCGAAGTATATTGACAACAGGTTTTATTATAATACAGCTGCACATGCTGTCGTTTGTCGGAGGTATCGTATTGGTTTGACTGGTTGAAATGGATAAATGATTGACAACTGGCATCATGTCACCAATAGTTCATGAATATAATCTTGATTACAAACAACAAACCATGTACGTGCTTTCTTGTTAAGTTGTCTGGGAAACAGAATACAAAACAGTCACATTTTAAAACAAGAGGCCCAAGAGGGCCTGTGGATGCTCTACTGGCTAATATGGCTCTTATAACATCAATGAAGCGAGTGACTATCGTCTTAAAGAGGCAAAATATAGCATTTTTAACTAAATCAAGAGCCATAACTCCGCCATTACTGGTCCGATCTGGCTGGTTTTTTGAACTTGGCCAGTAGAGATAATAAAAAAAATTTTTTTTTTTTTTTTTAAAAAATATCTGGTAGAGTTTGGTAAAGATCAGATGAAAAATGAAGGCCCTATTGCCTTAACAAAGCAAAATATAGCATATTTAACAAAATCAAGGGCCATAACTCTGCTGTTACTGGTCCGATTTGGCTGGTTTTCAAACTTGTCCGAGCTTTTATTGACATTAACTATCTGGTAAAAATTTGGTAAAGATTGGATGAAAAATGAAGGCCCTATCGTCTTAACGAGGCAAAATATAGCATTTTAACTAAATCAAGGTCCATAACTCTGCTGTTACTGGTCCGATCTCGCTGGTTTTCGAACTTGTCCGAGCATTCAATGACATTAACAATCTGTTAAAGTTTGGTAAAGATCAGATGAAAAATGAAGGCCCTATCGTCTTAACAAGGCAAAATATAACATTTTTAACTAAATCAAGGGCTATAACTGCTGTTACTGGTCCGATCTGGTTTGTTTTCAAACTTCTCTGAGCTTTTATTGACATTAACAATCTGGTAAAGTTTGGTAAAGATCGGAAGAAAAATGGAGGCCCTATCGTCTTGACAAGACAAAAGTTAACGACGGACGACTGACAACTCGGCATCCCAAAAACTGCAAAATATAGCACTTTTAACTAAATCAAGGGCCATAACTCCGCTGTTACTTGTCCGATCTGGCTTGATTTCGAACTTGTCCGAGCTATCATTGACATTAACAATCTGGTAAAGTTTGGTAAAGATCGGATAAAAACTGAACGCCCTATAGTCTTAACGAGGCAAAATATAGCACTTTTACCTAAATCAAGGGCCATAACTCCGCTGTTACTGGTCCGATTTGACTGGTTTACGAATTTGTCCAAGCTTTCATTGACATTAACAATCTGGTAAAGTTTGGTAAAGACCAGATGAAAAATGAAGGCCCTATCGTCTTAACAAGACAAAAGTTAACGACGGACGACTGACAACTCGGCATCCCATAAGCTCTGCTGGCCTTCGTTTACTCATAGCTCTACAGCTAAAAATTGAAGAAAAACTAACATATATAAATTTTAATACATAATTTCATATTTTATTTATAAGTTATTTTCAGGTCTATTATTCATTTAATAGTCATCACATACGACATATCTTGATATAGCAACATGATCACAGACAAACATGTCCAACATTTTGCAATGCCAGATGCCCAGATATGTTGAGCTGAATTGGATTTTTATGGTTCACTAACACAAAAAGGTTATATGATACCAACGGGAATGTTCATTCCCGGTGCACCCTCCATTTACATCGAGATAAAAAGCTCAGCATGGGTCTAGAATCTTCTCACCGCAGAACTGCAGAGTTGCTGCAAATTCTGTTCTTAACACTTTTTCCCCAGGAGCCACGATCATTGTTTTCTGTCACCACTCAAGTACACCTGAAACAATACATGGTTGACGATGAAAACCTTACATGACAAAAATGGGGCGATTTGTTTTGGTAGAGTCAGACCAACCCGTTTTTCCTGGTATTATTTACCTTCTGACATCCGTAAACATCAACACTTTTCCACTTAATAACAAGTCGAACTCCCAGTAGGATTCGAACCCGTAGTGACAAGATGAACATGAATTCTGGGGGATTTTACCCGTTGAAACGAAATATTGATTCGGCTTAATGTAGCCACTAGTTTTATTAAAGGGACACATGGCAATCTTGATTTTTTGAAAACTCGCGGCATCCCGTTAATTTTCCTAAATAACATGCATTATTTCAATCATTAATAATAATTATAAGAATGGTATAAACCAAATTGTTTTTGTATATTACTGACTTTTGATAATACTGCACCAATAATGTATTTCAACATTTTGGTAAAATAACAGAAAATTGAAAACACTAAATTTTATTTAATGATATGCAAGCCGGTTTAAAGAAAAAATGTTCCTTTATAAATAAGTTGAGACGATAATATTGATGCTTGATAAAAACATCAAGATTGCAGTGTGTCCCTTTAAGATAAAATCTATTTTTTTAGTTATTTTCCAAACTTAACTGGAAGTGCATCAAATGGAAGTTTTTTTTCTTGAAAAAAAATTGCTTGTGATTGTTTTTAAAATGACTTCCTTAAATATGATCCCTGACTGCTAATGTTTATTTCGGGTGGACATTTATAATAAGCCAGTTCCAAGTCTCTAAGACTTTAGTCAACTGCTAATGTTTATTTTGGCTAGACATTTATAATAAGCCAGTTCCAAGTCTCTTAGACTTTAGTCAATATGTTGTTCTCATTCACATGGCTACAAAGCCCTTATTCACTATTGAGTTTGTCATTGTAACAAATCTGGATATCACGTACGACTCAATTTCATTCGCAATATCATTACCACTTGTTACTCGTACTTTGGATCCCAAATCTGACTCTATAAGAGTTTGCATTACCATTTATTCCTTCCTCAATTTATTTGGTCACTAGCGCTGCATTGTTAGTTGTATTTTGTCAGCAGTTCCAAGTCACATTTACTGACATAGTCATTGTTCATCCCAATGGTTGTTTCAGTTCCAGTTCACCACGGCTGAATACATTTTCACTAGGGCTGAACAAATGTTCACAAGGGCTGAACCGATTTAATATCACTACGGCTGAACTTCTGTCACATAAAACACAAGGGTTTTACATATCATGTGAGTACTCCTGTTAAACCACCTGTGCTTTGTGAGTAGTCCCAATTACAAGCATTTCCCATCCAGTAGGGATTGTTAAACTTATTTTTTCAGTAGCCCTGTATCACCAGGGCATATCATAAATTATTTCCGTCCCATTTCGGATAAGCTTACTATATGTTCACAATCACTTCAGCCCAATTCACCAGGGCCTGTGAAACTATCATCTATCCGTCTTCCATGCCTTGAGTAGCATCATTAATGTGCTGGCGTGGAGCTGGGGTAGAACAGAGTACAGCGCTGGTAGGCTTGGCGTACCTAAAATAATAAATTTGGTTTATCAGCTAAAACCAGAATGTTGAATGTTTAAATACAAATAGTCAGAATTTTAATAAAGCAATGAATGGTGAATATGGACTGTAGATTACTTTTAACGGAGATTTACATCAAAGTACCATTTTAAATGAATTTTTCAAGCCAATTCAAGTCATATTATTTGGTCAATATTGACAACGAAATTTCATTTTTCAACTAAAATATACGTGTCAATTATTATAAGCTGAAAAGTTTCACGCTGTATTTAGTCAATGTATCTTGTATATATGTTCATGACAATTAGTACAGTGTTATCTGAAAGCTCACCTTCTATAGTTATATGTGACAGATGACTGGGACTGGGGATGTCAAACCACGTGAGGACGGCAGATAGGTACGTGATGTCACAGCCTTTCACTGGGTCACCCTTCAAATAACTCACTAACACAGGAAGGTTATCTAAAACAGAAAAACAGCACATTAAATGATGATATCCAAATGACACCTCACTATAAATGTTGTGATAAACAAGGAATGAACTCTTTATACCATGTACATCATAACTTTCTGTGACTCTTTCAAGTTGTGAGATTCTATACTGTGAACTGAATTGAACTGAATGCTATTTAATGACTCATCAACACATTATAGGTTATTTAGAGCCACCCCAAAAAGAGGGGAAGGATAATAAGAATCCGAGAAACTGACCTACTGTTATGAATGAATAGAATTTAATGGTTCGTAACAATAAACATGCTCGTAGTAGAGACTCCGATACATCCCCATGCGAGGGACAATGCAAAGGGAAAGTGTCATGCCCTAAAAAAAATATTGAGTTGCGCTGACGAGGTTTGAACCCAGGTCCTTCTGTTTTAAGCCCACCATACTGTCCACTCGGCCACACCAGCCATTGTTCAAATATTGTACATTATTTGCACTTTTGGTAGAAATAAATGAACTAAATCCTTGACCTTAATAAAAATTAACATTTACAAATAGATGATCTTTAAAAGGGGAAGTAACCCTTGGACAGGACCAGCATTTTAAGGATGGATGACTTACTCTTGGACAGGACCAGCATTTCCAGGACGGATTACGTACCCTTGGACAGGACCAGCATTTCAAGGACGGATTACTAACCCTTGGACAGGACCAGCATTTCAAGGAAGGATAACTTACCCTTGGACAGGACCAGTACTTCAAGGATGGATTACTTACCCTTGGACAGGACCAGCATTTCAAGGAAGGATAACTTACCCTTGGACAGGACCAGTACTTCAAGGATGGATTACTTACCCTTGGACAGGACCAGCATTTCAAGGAAGGATTACTTACCCTTGGACAGGACCAGCATTTCAAGGATGGATAACTTACCCTTGGACAGGACCAGCATTTCAAGGACGGATTACTTACCCTTGGATAGGACCAGCATTTCCAGGACGGATTACTTACCCTTGGATAGGACCAGTATTTCCAGGACGGATTACTTACCCTTGGATAGGACCAGTATTTCGAGGATGGATTATGTACCCTTGGATAGGACCCCCTTGGATAGGACCAGCATTTCGAGGATGGATTATGTACCCTTGGATAGGACCAGCATTTCGAGGATGGATTATGTACCCTTGGATAGGACCAGCATTTCAAGGACGGATTACTTACCCTTGGACAGGACCTGCATTTCAAGGACGGATTACTTACCCTTTTACAGGACCAGCATTTCAAGGATGGATTACTTACCCTTGGACAGGACCAGCATTTCAAGAACGGATTACTTACCCTTGGACAGGACCAGCATTTCAAAAACGGATTACTTACCCTTGGACAGGACCAGCATTTCAAGGACGGATTACTTACCCTTGGACAGGACCAGCATTTCAAGGATGGATTACGTACCCTTGGACAGGACCAGCATTTCAAGGAAGGATTACTTACCCTTGGACAGGACCAGCATTTCGAGGACGGATTACTTACCCTTGGACAGGACCAGCATTTCAAGGACGGATTACTTACCCTTGGACAGGACCAGCATTTCAAGGACGGATTACTTACCCTTGGACAAGACAAGCATTTCAAGGACGGATTACTTACCCTTGGACAGGACCAGCATTTCAAGGACGGATTACTTACCCTTGGACAGGATCAGCATTTCCAGGACGGATTACTTACCCTTGGACAGGACCAGCATTTCAAGGACGGATTACTTACCCTTGGACAGGACCAGCATTTCAAGGATGGATTACTAACCATTGGACAGGACCAGCATTTCAAGGACGGATTACGTACCCTTGGATAGGACAGCATTTCAAGGATGGATTACTTACCCTTTAACCATGAGTCAAACAGACTTTTCAGTCTGTTAGTCGTCGAGATAATAAATTCAGACTTCAGGAGTTGTCTCTTTTGAAATTCGTGTTGCGTGGTCATGTGATCACCGTTGCCTTGGTTACCAGGCATATCAGAATGCTGGAGATTGTAGTAGGAGTAGATTAGCTTTAACTGACACACTCCAAGAGATGAGATCTGGAAATCGGATCTTCGTAAAACCTGCAGAAAACAAAATGTTTGTCTATATATTTATGTGAAATATCATCTGGAAATTAGATTTTTGTTAGATCTGACTTTAGTCATGTACAGCCACACCTCTATTAAGTAACTCCATAGTAACACACTCATACAGAATGTCAGACATGATTACCTGATCCAGCTTGATATGGGCTGCTATAGCCTCGGGTTTCTCCATAGTAACACACTCATACAGAATGTCAGACATGATTACCTGATCCAGCTTGATATTGGATGCTATAGCCTCGGGTTTCTCCATAGTAACACACTCATACAGAATGTCAGACATGATTACCTGATCCAGCTTGATATTAGATGCTATAGCCTCGGGTTTCTCCATAGTAACACACTAATACAGAATGTCAGACATGATTACCTGATCCAGCTTGATATGAGATGCTATAGCCTCGGGTTTCTCCATAGTAACACACTCATACAGAATGTCAGACATGATTACCTGATCCAGCTTGATATGAGATGCTATAGCCTCGGTTTCTCCATAGTAACACACTCATACAGAATGTCAGACATGATTACCTGATCCAGCTTGATATGAAATGCTATAGCCTCGGGTTTCTCCATAGTAACACACTAATACAGAATGTCAGACATGATTACCTGATCCAGCTTGATATGAGATGCTATAGCCTCGGGTTCTCCATAGTAACACACTCATACAGAATGTCAGACATGATTACCTGATCCAGCTTGATATGAGCTGCTATAGCCTCGGGTTTCTCCATAGTAACACACTAATACAGAATGTCAGACATGATTACCTGATCCAGCTTGATATGAGATGCTATAGCCTCGGTTTCTCCATAGTAACACACTCATACAGAATGTCAGACATGATTACCTGATCCAGCTTGATATTAGATGCTATAGCCTCAGGTTTCTCCATAGTAACACACTAATACAGAATGTCAGACATGATTACCTGATCCAGCTTGATATTAGATGCTATAGCCTCGGGTTTCTCCATAGTAACACACTCATACAGAATGTCAGACATGATTACCTGATCCAGCTTGATATGAAATGCTATAGCCTCGGTTTTCTCCATAGTAACACACTCATACAGAATGTCAGACATGATTACCTGATCCAGCTTGATATGAAATGCTATAGCCTCGGGTTTCTCCATAGTAACACACTCATACAGAATGTCAGACATGATTACCTGATCCAGCTTGATATTAGATGCTATAGCCTCGGGTTTCTCCATAGTAACACACTCATACAGAATGTCAGACATGATTACCTGATCCCGCTTGATATGAAATGCTATAGCCTCGGGTTTCTCCATAGTAACACACTCATACAGAATGTCAGACATGATTACCTGATCCAGCTTGATATGAAATGCTATAGCCTCGGGTTTCTCCATAGTAACACACTCATACAGAATGTCAGACATGATTACCTGATCCAGCTTGATATGAGATGCTATAGCCTCGGTTTCTCCATAGTAACACACTCATACAGAATGTCAGACATGATTACCTGATCCAGCTTGATATTAGATGCTATAGCCTCAGGTTTCTCCATAGTAACACACTCATACAGAATGTCAGACATGATTACCTGATCCAGCTTGATATTAGATGCTATAGCCTCGGGTTTCTCCATAGTAACACACTCATACAGAATGTCAGACATGATTACCTGATCCAGCTTGATATGAAATGCTATAGCCTCGGGTTTCTCCATAGTAACACACTCATACAGAATGTCAGACATGATTACCTGATTCAGCTTGATATGGGATGCTATAGCCTCAGGTTTCTCAATAGTAACACACTCATACAGAATGTCAGACATGATTATCTGATCCAGCTTGATATGGGATGCTATAGCCTCGGGTTTCTATATAGTAACACAATCATACATAATGTTAGACATGATTACCTGATCCAGCTTGATATGAGATGCTATAGCCTCTGGTTTCTATATAGTAACACAATCATACATAATGTCAGACATGATTACCTGATCAAGCTTGATATGAGATGCTATAGCCTCGGGTTTCTATATAGTAACACAATCATAGATTGTCAGACATGATTACCTGATCCAGCCTGATATGAGATGCTATAGCCTCAGTTTCTATATAGTAACACAATCATACGGATTGTCAGACATGATTACCTGATCCAGCTTAATATGAGATGCTATAGCCTAGGGTTTCTCCATAGTAACACATTCATACAGATTGTCAGACATGACTACCTGATCCAGCTTGATATGAGATGCTATAGCCTAGGGTTTCTCCATAGTAACACACTCAATCAGAATGTCAGACATGATTACCTGATCCAGCTTGATATGGGATGCTATAGCCTCGGGTTTCTCCATAGTAACACACTCATACAGAATGTCAGACAGGGCCTGTAGCAAGTCTTCCTGCTATAAGAGAAAATGTTCTATGAGCCACATTAATACATTCGTCTAGCAAATAAAGCAATTTCAGTTAATGGCAGTGCTAAAGTTTAAAGTTCTTTAAATGGTACAACATTTGTGAAATATCTGACAGGATAACTTAAGAAAAATAATGATCATATAATGTGATTTTTTTATTGATGTAATTCTTTATATTTGAATTTATTATATACTTTCCAGTGAAATAGTGGATTTTATGATTAAAATAAAACCTTCTATTTTCATTGTTTATATTTTCACTCAAAATGACGTCATGCAACTGTTGACGTTGTTTACGTTGTTGACATTATTGACGTCATTATTTTTGCGCATTATATTTATTCTGCATAAATTTCCACTTTGTGAGTATATAATAAATAGAACATGTGATGGTTTGTCGTGAATATACAATCTATTTCCATCTCAAAGTGAGAAAACTCAAATATTTTCTCAATTCTCGATGAAAATAAATCCTATATTCACTCAAAACATACAAATATCCCCTATGTATTGTTGTAAAGATATAAATCAAAACCAAACCAAAATGTCTTCATCCTATTGTTCATGACCCCCATCACTACTTGGTTCCTCTTTAACATATTATTCTTCCAAATTCTGGAAACTCACTTTCTTTATACTTATTTAAAGGCCTATAAAGACCCTACCTTCACAGCTGTGTTAACATAAAACCAGAAACTCATGACTTACCCCATCTCCTTTATTGTTCAGGAAGTACTCGGTGAGGGCCAACACCTTTGGACTTGATGTAAATGCTTTAATCACATCCGGCTGAAACATCAAACAAATGTATCACAGTTATAGTTTAAGTTCTCTTGAGGTTTTTAAAGATCATAGATATTGTGATATTTAAAGAGGAAGTAACAAATGAAGTTTAAAGCATTTTTTAAAATTCTGATCACCAATATGGCAACACATTTATTGCCATTGTAATATGGCATATTTTGGGTTGTGCGTAAGATCGGGAATTCCGACATGAGGTTGTTTTTTTTTTATTGGAACCGAGGTTGTCCTAAGGTTCTGATTAAAACAGTTACTAGTGTACTGACAGTTAATGTAAGACATATTTAAATCACTGATGAATACGAGTACTGTGGTTTTACCTTGGCACTAGTTTGTGAAGACTGATCTACAGTGAGAGACTTGGCCAACATACTTCTGTATCCCTGCAACATAGATAAACAATCAAGGGAATGAGAAATGTGTATTTAAAATAACACTGGAGTCCTTATTAGAATGTCTTTGAGTGAACCATGCCAATCTTTAGAGTTTTTGCTGGCATGCATAATGATGCTGATAACGTTTTGGATTAAAAAAAAAAAAGAAAGAAATTTAAAGTCACATACATGTATGCACTGTGAATGTGGACTTAATATTAAGATTGGTTTGCTTTGTGAAAAGTGATCCATAGCGAGGAACCAATAAAGCAACACAGCTGTGGTAGGTGACATAAGGAGAATAAGAGTTTGGACAAATCAATATAACAGCTCAATCACACCTTTGGATCCTCTACGTATGACAGGTGACCTGCCCGCTGTTTCACATACAGTGTTCCATTGTGCTTCAATAACAACCTGGAACATAAACATCACAGTGGTAAAATATGGTTAAAGTTGGGCTTACATCTACAGAAGGGAAAAGGTATGTTCCAATCTATTTGGAATGGCAAACCACTGATGGCATTGCCAGATGAGCACAGTGAGTAAAATCTGCCTTCTTACCTATTCAGATTTATCACATAACATGGCTTCTGGGAGTGTAATAAAGCCATGACTTATTTCTCGTAATACACTAGTGTATTACACATGCAAATGAGGACCGAATCACTTTGTTTGTGTACAATAAAACATTTAATCCCAATTGTTTGCCTGATATATCATGTGATACGTCCAGACACCTTAAATATTTATCCTTATTTTAAATCTTACCTTATAAAATGCATGTAAATGACGTTAAATTTAGTTTAAGGTGTCGCATTATTTGTAGGGCGAACGTTTTACAGCCGCGTAACGCAGCTGACGTCATGAAAACAACAACAAGACGTTGTGATTTCTCTTAATAATTGCCGCTTAATTGACAACTTAAAGTGAAACTATTATGTTGTAGGTGTGTTATGTCATACATAGAATCTTACATTTGTGACTGTGTATTATTGAATTTAATAAACTTGTTGGAGAAAAACATAGGATAGTCGGCAGAGCCTTGTATTCTATCATGTTATCCAACTCATTTATTAAAATCAATAATACAGAGTCAGGAATTTAAGATCCTCTATGTACAACAAAGTGTATCATATTAAATGATCACCAGGTCATTCTTTACTCTAAATGATTGTAAAAGGAACAATTACCTGACTTTGCAAATCATAGTTGTTAAACAACTTATTCACACTATTTATCCGAGGACTTTTTACATTTCAAACATTAAAACAAGCATCATATCTACAAAACTGTATTCTTTTGGTCTTCCTATCCCAAATATACCCAAACCTGAAGGTCCATTTTTAATCAATATTTTTTGTGTACGAAGCTTGAAATGTATTTTTTTTTAAATAGTATTGGATTAAAATATATTAGCATTGCCATGTGTCCTTTTAAAGTGAAATTTTGTCATACAAAATAGACTGCAACACTTACTGGAGACTGTTCCAGTTCTTGTCTTTATGGAACACTATGGGCCAGTATCGTGGTCCCAATATCTTTATCTGGCAAGAGAAGAAACAACATTAATGAGCACATATTAAATTTAAAGTTGCCAAACTACCATTTCACAAAAAGCCGATATAAAAATTGAACGCTGCCTAACGGCTAATCAACATTTAATAGGTTATTTTGAGTCGCCACATAGAGAGGGGAAGAATACCTATGAATCCAGGAACCTACCTACTCTTAATAATGAATAGATTCCTATGGTTAGTTAACGTGCTCGGAGGGCTACGTTACACGGGACCACCCGGTTTATGTCCCATCTGACGAACAATGCTTAAAGAGAACACCCGTTATAAAAAAGTTATACCATATGATGAAGTGTTTTTAACATAATTATTACATTTTTTTCACATTTTTTCTGCCCCGTGTGGTTCCCGGGCAAGAATAGGACCACTGCTTATCCTGTCAGAGGGGTAAAATCACCCCCAATTCATGATCATTTTTATTTTTGTCATGTTCATTAAGGTCTTCATCATCATCCCTGTATTGTTTCAGGTGCTACTTGAGCAGTGGTAGAAAACAATGATGGTGGCTTCAGTGAACGAATGGAGTGTTTACACGAGAATTTGCAGCAACTCTGCAGGTGAAAAGGTTCTACGTATATCTAGATGTAAATGGACACTGAGCCTGGAATGTTCGTTCTTGTTGGTGCCATATAACCTTCTTGTGTTGGTGTGCCATAAAACCTGAATTCAATCCAATTCATTTTTCCTTTCCCAGTACACTATTTCAATCTGCAGTTAATAATATGATGAAAGAGGGAAAGAAAACAGAACATCAAGAGAGTTGGAGAGCTAACCCAGTAGTAAGCTTTAAACTGAACTGTTTTATAATGGCTCAGCAGTTATATAGGTTATTTTAATAGAGCCATTCACAGAGAGAGGGTGATGATACAGAAGAATCTGGGACCCTTACTTACCATAGAAATTCCGATGAATCTGGGATCCTTAGCCTACCATAGAAATTCCGATGAATCAGGGATCCTTAGCCTACCATAGAAATTCCGATGAATCTGGGATCCTTAGCCTACCATAGAAATTCCGATGAATCTGGGATCCTTAGCCTACCATAGAAATTCCGATGAATCTGGGACCCTTAGCCTACCATAGAAATTCTGATGAATCTGGGACCCTTAGCCTACCATAGAAATTCCGATAAATTCCAATGAATCTCGGACCCTTAGCCTACCATAACAATTCCGATGAATCTGGGACCCTTAGCCTACCATAGAAATTCTGATGAATCTGGGACCCTTAGCCTACCATAGAAATTCCGATAAATTCCGATGAATCTCGGACCCTTAGCCTACCATAACAATTCCGATGAATCTGGGACCCTTAGCCTACCATAGAAATTCCGATGAATCTGAGACCCTTAGCCTACCATAGAAATTCCGATGAATCTGGGACCCTTAGCCTACCATAGAAATTCCGATGAATCTGGTATCCTTAGCCTACCATAGAAATTCCGATGAATCAGGGTTCCTAAGCCTACCATAGAAATTTTGAAAAATCTGGGACCCTTAGCCTACCATAGAAATTCCGATGAATCTGGGACCCTTAGCCTACCATAGAAATTCTGATGAATCGGGGACCCTTAGCCTACCATAGAAATTCTGATGAATCGGGGACCCTTAGCCTACCATAGAAATTTCGATGAATCGGGGACCCTTATCCTACCATAGAAATTCTGATGAATCTGGGACCCTTAGCCTACCATAGAAATTCTGATGAATCTGGGACCCTTTGCCTACAATAGAAATTCTGATAAATCTGGGACCCTTAGCCTACCATAGAAATTCTGATGAATCTGGGACCCTTAGCCTACCATAGAAATTCTGATGGCTGAGGGTGGATTGAAAAGTATATGGGACCACCCAGTTAACTTCCTTGGTGAAAGAGGAAGTTAAATAAATTTCCTTGGTTGGAAGTTAAGAATAAAGTATGAGAATCAGTAAGTCCTTAATATTTAAATATTGGCAAAAATAACAACAGGCCCCTGTGGATGCTTTACTAGCTAACAATGACACTTATAACAGGTGAGTTGGGGGCCATAACTCTGGTATAACTAATCCGATACAGCTGGTTTTCAAACTTTTTTGAGTTTATATTTATATCAATAATTTGGTCAAGTAAAGATCAAATACAAAATGAAGGTGCTAGAGTGTTCACAAGGCAGAATATGATAGTTTTCAGTAAAACAAGAGCCATAACTCTGGTTTACTAATTCAATCTGGCTGGCTTTCGAATTTGATCGAGCTTTCATTGCTATAAAGAAACTGACCAAGTTTGGTAAAGATCATATTAAAATCGAAGGCTTTATCGGGTTCACAAGGCAAATGTTAATGGACATATGACGGACGTACTACAGAGGGACGGACAGACGAAGAAAACAGACAACTAAACTCTGCTGGCCTTTGCCCAGTAGAGCTAAAAACAAATGATGCATATGTACTCAAAAAATTATGAATTATGCCAAAGTCATTTGTTTTGAACTATATGCATGATATGAAAATATAAAATTTAAATAAAGATTTTTAAAAGGATCAAGAACATCATGTGACCTTTTTGAGCTATTAATATGGTTAATTATGTTTATAGTCAGTCTGTAAATAAAGAGACATGGATGGATGAACAAAGACAGATTACCTCCTCCAGCAAGTTCAGATCAGGCAATGTACAAGGAGCTGTTGTTATATACGACTCATTCTTGTAATGTTCCGTGTCCTAGAAGTACAAGACAATAATAATGATACACTGACCTTTCCTACAGGAGTTCATGTTATCTGTGGCTGACCCAGACCAATAAATAACATTTTTCAGTACCTCAAAACCTATGGGGAAAAGCAAAGTCGATTTCAAGTAAATCAATGTGAATAAGATGCTTTGTTTCATTAGAACTGCAAGCTTCTGAAAACATTACTTTGGAGCTGTGTGATTTTTATTAGTTAAAAGAACTTGGTTTAATATCTTTTATTAAACTAGAACTATCACTGAAGGTGATGAATAATGCCGCTTAAATTTAAAGTCAAACAAAGTGCCATTATTCTGTAATGAATAAGGCAAACAACAATGGTTGATGTAGAGGGACATAAGGTCATCAGTTGCTATGTGTATATGAAGTTTGGGAACAACCCAATCAAAACTTTTAGTGGAATGCAAGTATTAACAAGAGGTCAATGACCTTGATGCTCTACTGATTGATTTTGATTTCAGGAAGTAGTCGCTACAGACTTGTTTTTTGAAAATCTATTTTTAACCGTGGTGGCCATCTTGATTTCCGGCCGACCTGAAATTTTGCTAGGATCAATTAGACATTAAGAGCAACATTCCTGTGAAGTTTCATGAAAATCCGTCAAGTAGTTTCAGAGGAGTAGTCGCTACAAGTTTTCATTATATAACTCTATGTAAACAAAGATGGCCGCTGGTAGCCATGTTTAACGTCAAATCAAAACGATTTTTGACAAGGACCAACATCATGTCATACTGATCATTTTAGAAAAAGTCCCATATCAATATCTCTTACATTTTTGAAGAAGTAGTCGCTACAAACTTATTTATTTTAAATCTATTTTTAGCTGTGGCGGCCATCTTGAATTTCCGGCAAACCTGAAATTTTTCTAGGATCAACTAGACATCAAGAGCAACATTCCTGTGAAGTTTCATGAACATCCGTCAAGTAGTTTCAGAGGAGTAGTCACTACAAGTTTTTACTATATAACTCTATGTAACCAAAGATGGCCACTGGCAGCCATGTTTAACGTCGAATCAAAATAATTTTCCACAAGGATCAACATCATGTCATGCTGATCATTTTAGAAAAAGTCCCATATCAATATCACTTATAGTTTTCAAGAAGTAGTCGCTACAAACTTATTTTTTAAAAATCTATTTTTAGCTGTGACGGCCATCTTGAATTTCTGGCAGTTCTGAAATTTTGCTAGGATCAATTAGACATCAAGAGCAACATTCCTGTAAAGTTTAATGACAATCCGTCAAGTAGTTTCAGAGAAGTAGTCGCTACAAGTTTTTACTATATAACTCTATGTAAACAAAGATGGCCGCTGGCAGCCATGTTTAACGTTGAATCAAAACGATTTTTGACAAGGATCAACATCATGTCATGCTGATCATTTTAGAAAAAGTCCCATATCAATATCACTTGTAGTTTGTAAGAAGTAGTCGCTACAAACTTGTATTTTAAAACTCTATTTTTAGCTTTGGCGGCCATCTTGGATTTCACATCAACATGAATTTTTGCTAGGATCAACCAGACTTTATGGGCAACATTTCTGTAAAGTTTCATGAATATCCATCCAGTAGTTTCAGAGGAGTTGTCGCTACAAATAAAAGTTTACGGACAGATGGACAGACGGACGCCGCACCACGGCATAAGCTCTGCTGATCTCTGATCAGTAGAGCTAAAAATGCGTTACGTGACACGATGAGAAGTGCCAAAAATGTGTTACAGGGTGTTATAGACAATGTGATTCCTATATAGCCCCCATGTCACTTTGTGAAAGCGGGGGTATAATAATAAACCAGTTTATTCAAGTTCAAAGTCCTCTACCACATGTGTTAAACGGTTTTATCTCATATTCTGTAGCAGTAGACCTACCTTAAATTTAATCTGCATGGGTACATAGCACGGGAACCGTCACTTTGTGAAAGCGGGGGTATAATAATAAACCAGTTTATTCAAGTTCAAAGTCCTTTACCACATGTGTTAAATGGTTTTATCTCATATTCTGTAGCAGTAGACCTACCTTAAATTTAATCTGCATGGGTACATAGCACGGGAACCCTGTATCCACATCCCGTGGCAACATGGTCCTCAACTCTGCAGCCAGCACGTACAGATGACGAAATGCTTGTAAATGGTATCTACAGAATGGAATGATAATACCACCAGAATGTATTACTTTTATATAAAACAAAATGTTTCGTTATAATTTTAATAAATAAATACATGGCATTTTTGAATTACAAGGACTTAAATGCTTAGGTCAAATGAGGTTGGAATGAGGAATGGTTATGAACTTATGAGCAAACAATGACAATAATGGTGATGATGAAGACAATTACTGGATATGAATATCATATTCTCGAATCTTATTCAGTTCAGAACCATGGTATTCAGTTCAGAACCATGGTATTCAGTTCAGAACCATGGTATTCAGTTTGGAACCATGGTATTCAGTTCAGAACCATGGTATTGAGTTTGGAACCATGGTATTCAGTTCAGAACCATGGTATTCAGTTCAGAACCATGGTATTCAGTTCAGAACCATGGTATTCAGTTCAGGTTCAAAACCATGGTATTCAGTTCAGAACCATGGTATTCAGTTTGGAACCATGGTATTCAGTTCAGAACCATGGTATTCAGTTCAGAACCATGGTATTCAGTTCAGAACCATGGTATTCAGTTCAGAACCATGGTATTCAGTTCAGAACCATGGTATTCAGTTTGGAACCATGGGAACCATGGTATTCAGTTCAGAACCATGGTATTCAGTTTGGAACCATGGTATTCAGTTCAGGTTCAAAACCATGGTATTCAGTTCAGAACCATGGTATTCAGTTTGGAACCATGGTATTCAGTTCAGAACCATGATATTCAGTTCAGAACCATGGTATTCAGTTCAGAACCATGGTATTCTGTTTCCAGTTCCCACTGAGTAAGTTCTATCTCCTGTAGGTGGACTATTTATTTGGACCCTGCCATCTGATGCCTAGTTGGCCCCTGCCATCTGATGCCTAGTGGGCCCCTGCCATTTGATGCCTATTGGGCCCCTGTCATCAGATGCCTAGTGGGCCCCTGCCCTCTGATGCCTAGTGGGCCCCTGCCATATGATGCCTAGTTGACCCCCCCCCCCCCCCCCCCCTGCCATCTGGGGCTCACTTTTAGGACTTAGTGGGCCCCTGCCATCTGGAGCCCTTTTAGGACTTAGTGGGCCCCTGCCATCTGGAGCCCTTTTAGGACTTAGTGGGCAACTGCCATTTGGGCCCACTTTTAGGACCTAGTGGTAACACTGCACATTACTGATACATTGTGTTATACTTGTAATGTAATACACTCGTTTACGACTTTCTATGTGTATATATTTTTGTTTTGTTCAATACACAAAAATGACGGACATAGCCGTATACATAGTTACCTGTTATCATTGCTATGAGTAGGAAACTTGGGAAAGAATGCACAAAGTAGCACGGCTATGGCCTCTTCCCTGGTGCTTAATGTAAACCTGCAATACAGATGACAGAATATGTACGGCACTGTGAAACATAAACTAGGAGAGAATACAAAACATAGCACAGCTATCAAATCTTTCCCTTCATGTAAAACTGCAATACAGACGACACTCACAGAAAATGTAAGTAATGAGAATTAAACTGGGAAAGACCGCACAAAGTGGCACGACTATGGCCACTTCCCTGGAGCTTTCCCTGGTACTTCATTCATGTAAACCTGCAATATATTTATGCCATAATTAAGGTTGGCATAATTCACCTACCTTGGGCACTAGAATCACGTCTGCAAAAAATCGATATCTGATGCATTTCTAATCTGAACTATGTATTACAGCATTGTTAATTTTTCATTAAAACACACTATTCTCCATCTTCTGACCTATGATATCAATAAAACAATGAAATTGATTTTTGGCTTGGGTTTGATAGCTTCTGTGCTCCAGTTCTAACATGAGGTTACTATTGTTGTTTTTCATATCTAAATTTAAACATGTATAAACTATCCCATTCATTAATTAATTCATGATTGACTAATGGGATGTGAACATACTTGCCACCTCCCAAGAAGAGAAGCCCCAGAGCCATGCTGATGGCCATATGAGATCCATACATGACGTACAGGTTATACGGGGGTCCAACGCGTGACCGGAACATGCGACATATACGCAGTACCTCCAGGTTCCCAGTCCCTGCCATCACCTGCAAAAACACACAAGAAAGTGGAATGGCATATAGTGTTACCCTTGTCTGTTTCCCCCTCCGTCCCTATGTAGACCATTAAAACTCTTCATCCGTGTCCCATTTTCTAGTTTATTTGTATGTTTTGTTGTTGTTGTTTTTCATTACTGACAAACAATTTAAAGATATATATTTATTACCCTCACTAAATCATCATCTACAAATTCTTCAACAAACCCCTCACAATTCTGACTAATATCAGAGAATATTAGACGCTGCTTTGCAAAGAGCCTGAATAGATACAAGTCTATTCATTAGTTCTCATATTCTTGTCTGCTTGCTCCACCAGATTCCCCTTTCTCTATCCCCCACAAACATAGGATGTAATACATCACCATGATACAAGTATGATCAGTATGCAGTTCTGACCACAACCCCTCCAACATACACACAGAATAATACTCACCATTGCCATGGATACAAGTATGGTCATCATACAGTTCTCTACGGTACTTTTGCCCGCCTGCTCCACCAGGGTTGGGAATGAGATAATCTTCAGTGAACGGGTCATGCACTCCATCTGTATATAGAACAAGCTATAATTCATATTTCGTTTTCTGCTATACCAACAGTTGAACTGGAAGGCCATGGCCTACTTGTCGAGCCCTACTATCAAGAAGTTCAGTTTTCTGATTTGACCAACACCAATGTCAATCCCAAGAGATATTTCATTAACTTAATGTCATTAACAGTGGGGGATATATGTCATAGTGGAGACCAGACATGACCTATATTTTGTTGAAAGTAGGTCACAGCGACCCGAAAATTGTGCATACGTTTGATGCATATAAGGAGCATTCTGGTGAAGTTTGGTGAAAATCCTGAGAGAAAGATGCAAGAGACTGGACGTAACTTATATTTCGTGGAAAGTAGATCACAGCAACGCGAAATTTTGCACATGATGCTGGATGCATATAAGGAACATTCTGGAATGTTGGTGAAAATCCTGCAAGGAAGAAGGTAGATACACATGTCGTAGCAGAGACCAGATGTGACCTATATTTCGTTCGAAGTTGGTCACAGCAACCCAAAAATTGTGTATGTGATGTTGGATCCATATAATGAACATTCTGAAAATATTTAGAAATGAAAATCAGATGCAGACTAATGGATAGACTAACTAACAAACAAACTGACACACATACACCTGGATGATATTGTGATCGCTAAGTCGAGATCCGTCAACGGGCTTTACAAAAATATTTTCTTAGTTTTATATTCATAAAGACGCCTTTCAACTGTTTGACATTTTCTGTGTCATTGTTGCACATGACTAATCTGCCACATGTATAAAATCAGATTTTCCAGCAAATGGGTAAAACTGTTGAGGAGGAAAATAAAATATATACATATTCCGTACAAAACTAGTTATCTATAAACATGAAAGTAAGCTAGATTGGCTCCTGATTGCCTGTTAATGCCTTTCCTGAATAACCAGCATACTGAGAGGCAGAAGTTACTATCCAGAGCCAGTTTGACTGACTGTTTAGGCTTATCACTACAATCTTAAGTGTTAAATGCAACATGATTAGTTGTTCTAGCAATTGTCCAACCAATCACAATACTGCCAGTACTACTTACCAGAGTGTTAAAAGCTGCCTGATTGGCTGTTCCAGCAAACTTTAGTCCAATCACCATACTCGCTCCTGCCACCACATTACAATAGGCCTGACTGTGGGCAAACATTAAGAAATATAAATCAATGGTAAATCGGAACAGTCAATTTAGGAAGTAAAATTTTTAGGATGATTATTTAAAGCTTCTAAAATACTATCCCTGTAATTATAAACATAACCATGGTCAGATAGGGTTGCATGAAAAAAAGAAAACTCCATTTGGAAAAAGTCTCAGGCCCCAAAACATGTTTTGCGATGTAAATTGGTAAAATGCTGAATGATTGGGTGAACGGTATACCACATACAAAAACAGACAGCCCATTGAATAAATCATGGTATGTGACCTCTAATATCATTTACACATATACAGACATTGTGTTTTACACGCTTTAATAACCCATTAATAATACATGAAGTTATTGTATATGTCCTACCAAGGCTGACTTTATATGTAACTGTATATTTATTTTTCTCTATTAGGGCGTCAATTTCAAAATTGTACGACTGTTCTCTACAGTTAATCAGTGCTGTGTGGGGTACTTTTGTTTGAATGGATGAATCTTGCTTAAAAATGCCAAAAATAAATATTGAGGACACTGTGTTTTTACACACAAAGGTAAAATAAAATGAAAATTAGCCCGAAACTAAATCTCCCTTTTTTAAGCTAAATCTCCCTATTTCTGAGACCAATCTCCCAACTTGGCCTGTCAGAAGTTGACTGGATCGAATGTAGCTTTTCTCCAATGCAGCCATTATTTGATACACAACTACTATGAAGAAGTTCTACACAGAAAAGGTCTCTGGCATAGGTACAACAAAGGGTAAATGTAGAATTGAATTGAATGTTGTTTAATTGCTGATCAACACATAATATCATTTAGAGATGCCCCAGAGAGAGGGGAAAGAATCCGGGAACCTGCCTTTAATAATCTCACAAATAGATTCCTGTGTTTAGGATAGACTCTGATACATGGGTCCATCCGACAGAGGATAAGGGAAAGTATCTTCCCCAAGAGCACACAGACAACTCAGTGTCATTGATGAGGCTTGAACCGTGTCCTCTGGACTTCAAGTCCACCAAGCTATCCACTGGATCAAACTTGAAGATCTGAGCTCACCTCATGGTTTCATAATCAATGTTTGAATCCTCCTCCTGGTCTTGTCCCTTGTGGAATGCATAATCCTTCAGTATCTGAAATTATATATAATAAATACAGAGCGTACATTTTAATCATCATTATTACATTCGAAAATAGAGAGGGATTAATCCCCTCCCCTTTAAAATCATTATTACACTTGAAGATAGGGGGATTAAAACACTTGAAAATAGGAGAGATTAATCCCCTTTAAAATCATTATTACACTTGAAGATAGGGGGATTAATCCCCTCCCCTTTAAAATCATTATTACACTTGAAGATAGGGGGGATTAATCCCCTTTAAAATCATTATATCACTTGAAAATAGGCGATTAATCCCCTCCCCTTAAAAAGCATGATTACACCTGAAGATAGGGGGAATAATCCCCTTTAAAATCATTATTACACTTGTAGGGGGATTAATCCCCTTTAAAATCATTATTACACTTGAAAATAGGAGAGATTAGTCCCTTTTAAAATTATTATTACACTTAAAAATATTTAACCGGTATACATTTTAAAATATGTGTCTCTCATCGCATCTCCCTCTGAGGTTGCTGTTCCAATATAACATACAATGTGTTCACGGGACATAAATATTGGATTTTATATGAGTGCCTATTCAATATTTAATTTATTAAATGAGTTGGATAAAATTATATGATGCGAGGCTGTGCCAAGCATAATAGCAATTTTATTCTACAAGTTTAATAAATTCAATATTAAATAGGCATGATTGTGAGATTGTATTTATCACTTAACTTCAAAAAACGCCTCATCTGGAACATTTATTACTGTATTAAAATAAATGGTAACTCTTCTTTAAATTTTCGAACACTTGTTCTTTTTCAAGAAAAGCACAGAAATACAACTTTTTAGTAAAATCCATCTTGTTGTTTAAATGGCTGACGTTATGATAAAACATATACCATAACGAAGTCACGTCATTTCCTGTATGACGTTAGGCAAATGATGTGACGTCGTTTCCAGGAACACTCCTTCTACTTCAGCACATACCGATTTCAAGAACACTATACACAAAATATACATAGAAGTAATGAATTCAATTTAAAATTGTCTCTCGGTATTATTTAAAGAGTACTCTATAAATTCATTTCATAAATAGTTATATAAATTAAAAAATTCCTGAGGCTGCAACATCAAGATAAACTATTAACTGACAGGAATTAGTGAAAAACACAATTTAATTTTATATAACTATTTATGAAATGAATTTATTATTACTTTTTCGGTACCCATGCTTTTTATTTTAATTGGGTATTTTTAATTGGGTATTTAAGCAATTACACTGCTTATCTCTGTACTCCGATACAAGTTTTTTGATGAATATTTGTTGAATCAAGCACTGCAAATCATGAATAGAGTATACTGTAATTACCTGAGGAATATTATCCTGTAGGTAAGAGAACGATGGCAGAATGGCGTCCCACATCACCAGGCCACGGGCTAGCGTCTACAAGATGAAATTCAGATGTGTGAATTATACATAACTCTTCTATGCAAGGATGACAACTCTCAGGATAAGCTCTACTTGTGTCTGACAAAGGATGGGACTGGTTGTATGGAGTTCTGTAACCATTTTCTTGTTTTGATGTTTTTATCTTTGGTTAAATGGTTCATAGAGACAGTACAGTAAATATCCAATTTTTCTATGATCAAAATACGTATACCAGATTACAACTCTCCCACATTAGGAGTAAGAATCAACCTTTCTTCACTTGAAAATTAATGTCTACGTTATTTACCCAAAGTATGCCCTTAGCTTTAACTTATTTACTTTACACTGATTGTAACAAAAGCTCTCTGAACTTATTTCAATCACTCTCTATGTCGTCCTGGGTAAACCAGTACTAAACAAATACAGATATTTAAAAGTGTCTTGCTCATATGGTCATTGAGGGGATCGAACACACAATTTTTCGATCCTGGGTCCAATGCCCTACCACTAGACCACAATGCTCCACTTGACCTTTGAAATATGGAAAATGAGATGATGGTTTGACTGAATAGGTTTATGAACAACAAGTATAAGTACTGTATTATTGATTTTACAAAGATTACAAAAGAAGCTCCTAGTTTAATAACAAAATCACAATTTCCCCAATCCCACACCCTACACACACCCTTATATCTGAAAAGTTATGAAAATTGATATATATATACGTAAAAAGCATTTTTTTCTGTTGTTTTTTTAATAGGTCAAACTGTTTTTTTTAAGTTGTGCCCCCAAAACCCTACATCCCCGACCCCTAAACTAAAAAACGTATTTGTAAGCGTGTTTTTTGTTTAAAAGTTGTCGCCCAACACCCCAACCACTAATCTCAAATCCTGTTCCACCCCTGAATTCACTCAAGGTGTTTTTGTGATCTCAATTTTGGGGAATATCCAAGAACCAACCAAAACTCTTAAGTTTGATTGAGTGGGCACACCAGCAGTTAATTTATCAGACAAGGCCTAAAAGCAAGCTAGTTATTTGCACACTCACCCTGAGAAGAAGGAAGTCTGGTCTGACTTGATCCAACATGAACTGTGTGTCTGGCACCTTTAACCATTCGGATACAGCACTGCAAGACATGTAGGCAAGTTTATTAACTATTGATATTGTGGAATGAGCTACATGTTGAAGGGAAGATACATCCAATTCATTCCCATAGACTCAAAATCGATTTCGGGCACTGTACTTACAAAAAGATTTAATGTTTTGTTTGTAAACATGTATTTTAAAATCGACTAAATCGTGAAACTGCACAATAATGGCTGTGACTCATCCAGCTAGGTTCTGTATAGAATTGTCACAAATAAAGACATTTTATGCAACAAATTCACATTAAATTGCTGCTGAGATTGAACCAAGGACTTATGTTTCTCGTAAAACACATATTAATCAATAGCATTTTACAGAACTATTCTCACCCACTGAAGCCAACAATTTATTTATTGTAAGTTAAAATAACCAAAGTGACCAAACTTTCTCATCGGAGACACTCTACCAGATTTAATCCATGTTCTGTGTTTATAACTCAATGCATAGATGCATAGATTTATCAATACACCGTCAAAATACAAAATTAAGGAAGCATAGATCCATTTTAAGTCAGTGACTTATTATCAGTAAACAATGACATCAAGGAAGATATCACAAAATATAGACATGCCAGGCTGCTGTTGATATATTTATCGTGTATAAAAAGTGCCTGTAGTATGATTTAAATTATAAACCTGATTATTGCATACACATTTACAAGCTCCGTTTATTTTTAATGCAACAGGAAACATTAATATTTGCCCATACTGATGTGTTGTAAAATACTTGTATTTTAACTACTATTTTGTATACTCGTTGGGATTGGTGCAATTCACAGTTAATGACGCAGGAAGTTTATAGTCATGTGATGTAAACATTATAGTATTTTTGTTTAATTGTGAAAAATTTCCACACTGTAACAACAGAATGTTTGTTTAAAATAAATGTTTTTGATGAAAATTAAATGTTAAAACCTACTGTTTTGTTCTAATCATTATATATTAAAAGTGTGTATGCAATATAAAGGTCATTAGATTTGTATGGGATATATGCACTCGTTCTTCGCGTATAAATATTGGGCCCTTTAAGTCGCGCAATATTATTACGCAGAAGAACTTGTGCATATATCCCAACACAACTCTAATAACCTATAAATATAAACTGGCTTAATAGCAAAATTGGCATAATGTTGCACAATTGAAACCTCAAGTGCTAATATCGGACCTGTTTTGTGTGTTGAAGTACAGCATGCCGAGGGCGAGAGTAGCACCCGGGGACGTCACGTCTACATTTACACTGTCTCCTTCCTAGAATAAGATACAATAACTGTAGCATAGGTAAGAAGCATTTAAGTACATTTTCTTTATTTTTATTATATCACATTGAACATGTGGGGCAATTATAAAATCTGAGACTGTGTGAATAAAAACCTAACAGAGTAATGCTTTGTTGAAAAATCTTATGCAATCCTTCAAAGTATTCTCCTTTAACAGAAATACATTTTTTTAAACATGATATCCACAGCTAAACTGTTGAAAAGTGGTCTCCGTGTCATAGGCCCCTTAGACACTGGAACACAACTGAGTCAAGAGCATTTCTGGACAAATACCAACACCCTGATAGCATTCTTTTCAGTCTAGGAAAAAGAAAAATATGCATGGGGGCTGAAGTCTGGGGAATAATCTGGGTGTGGCAACTGTACCATCTTTGCTTCTGCAGAATTTCTTTAACAAGTTGGCTTTTGTGGGCCATTACATTGTCATGCAAAATCCAAAGTTGCTTTTAAACCACTTGATGGACAGTTTTATATATTGGGGTTTGTTATACGAATTGCTATAAGTTTGATATTTCAGGAACACATTTAAATGATGAGAGTTTGCCTTCTCTGCAGGTAAGATGAGAGTTTGCAGATAAGAATATAACTAGAAGGGTGTTTACGGAACACTTGTGTCGCCTGCTGTGTGCTTATTTTACCAAGTACAATCTAACTATAAAGTTTGAAGACAGGGGGTGCAATCCTGCATGAATAATGGAGCAGTTTTTTTGAAGTGTTTAAGTTCATGAGAAGGGGCATACATCTGAAATGGATAATTGATAAGCAAGGACTGTATGAAGTTTCACGATCATAGGTCAATATTTTGCTAAGTTATGAGCTAGGTTAGGTTGCAGTATAAAGTTTTATGAAAAGGGGCATAACTCTGCCACAATGAAAGTCAGAGTTATTGGACATGTGTAACAACATTTCTTTGGTTAAGATGTGTGTGAAGTTTTATGAAAATAGGTTGCATACTTTTCAAGTTATAAGGAGTTATGAACTTGGTTAGGTTGCAGGTTAAAATTGTATGAAAAGGGGAATCACTCTGCTGAAATGAAAGTCAGAGTTATTGGTCAAAGGTAACACTATTGTGTGTGGTAAGATGAATACGTGTTTGAAGTTTCATGAACCTAGGTTAAATACTTCTGAAGGTATGAGCTTGGTTAGGTTGTACATTAAACATTTTATGAAATGGAACATAACTCTGCCAAAATGGAAGTCAGAGTTATTGGACATGTGTAACACTATTCCTTAAGTTGAGATGAAGGTGTGTGTGAAGTTTCATGAACATAGGTCAAATACTGTTCAAGTTATGGCCAAGGTTAGGTTGCAGGTTAAAGTGTATGGACAACGACAACGGACGGATAAAATGATCCCTAAGTGTCTGCCATGCTATGCAAGCGACACAAAAAGTTTAACAAAACTGTATACCTGTATCTGATAACTGGGTGTTTTATACTTCTCTCTGTTTGGGCCCATCTAAAGTTAAGATTAATTTTATTATTAAAAGTCTGACAACAAAACATTAAGTATAAGACGTAACATATAACATACGTTGATTTTCTTATACTTTTAATGATTTTACAGATGTTAACAATAACAGAAAATGCGACAACGTCCATTTTAAATGGTTCTGTGTGAAATTGTGACAAAGCATTCAAATTGAAAGAAAGAACACCTATAAAATTGAGAAAAAGAAAACCTATAGAATTTAGAGAAAAACAGCTTAAAGGATTGAGAGAAAGGACTTGACAGTACTAATATGGAAAGTCCTACCAGCGGTCGTTTGTGTCCCCCGACCATGAAGTGATACAGGGTATCTGCCATACTGAGATCTGAGGTACCCATCGTCTCTCGGCCTTTCTGTAAGGACAAATATAAGGATCCACTGATGGCTGTATTTGATTTAGTACATGTAATTCAAATTCATGATTTGGTTGATAAAAGTTTTATTGTAATCGATAAGAAACATTTATAGCCAATAATGAACGTATGAGTGAGTGCGTGAATCAATGAATGGATGGATGGACAAACGGACGGATGGACGCCTGAACAAACGAATGAATGAATGATGTTTTATGACAAGTCAACACATAAATAGGTCATATTGTGCATGAAAAACTAATGCAAATTAAAGACGAAAACTAACAGACAATAATTGAAAATAGATAAAAAGTAGACAGATTTCAGGCAAATAACTACTATACAACTTAATTAATATTTTCACCTCCAAATCAAAATAGAATGAACATGTGCTTAAGAATCTATTCAACAAAAGTCGACATCTAATCATAATGAACCAGAGTCCTCAGCTGGTGATGCAATAAAACACTAGCAGTAATTCTCACTAACCCCAAACATAACAAGCCCAAGGGCCAGGCCCGCAGCCAGGGAATAGGATTCTCTGTCTGTACAGTTCTCCATCTCGGGTCCCGGTGGGCGACCTGGTATATATTAAAGAAAACATACAAAAGTCAAAATTTAAGTCTACAGAAATAGAAAGGATTTAATAAAGCATGATGAAATAAAACAAATTTCAAGTAAAGAGACAGCAAGAAAAAGTGTTTAAAGAAACTAACCCGCCAAATAACAGCAAAAATTACACAACAAAACCATTTATCAAAACTCTATCCAGGTGTTCAGGTCATATAATAATGTACATATGCCAATTAAAAGTATAGATTTATTCACGGGTTCTTACGACTGAATATGAGTAAACTGAATTATGAGTTGGTAACTCTGAATTCGACGCTCCAGTTTTAGGGTTTGGCCTGGCTCATTTAATCTGTTTATATTGTGCCCATAGTGCTTGGATTCTCAATTACGTAAGTTATATATATACCTCATTGTCAGCAGGTTTAGAAATGGTGAACATCTGCTGTAAAATTTGCCTGTTGATGGTGGGATAATAGCGACTTTAAATATAACAAGATTCAAGTAAAGTTTGAATGTTTTTTCTGAACATACACATGATGTAGATATATTCATTGTAAGACTATTTAAAGGCATTTCACAACTTTTAAATAGATGTAACAGACATCAACATCAATCTGTCCTATTCCCAACCCTCGGATGACTGAGGAACCACCACTTACCTATTTCAGCCAATAGAATCTCAGCTGTGTGTCTGTGACCCGTCCCCTGAAACACCAGCCCCACCCCCAAGATGGCAGCCACCTGTACGTTATGGGACACGTTGAGTTCCGTAGATGTCGGGGGTAACATGGCGGGGAGGTGAATACTCAGCATCTTCATCGTGGCGAGGTCCATCGAACTGCGTCTGATGATAAAGATCAATATTTCAATTATACAAGCATCCGCAGATTCGTATGGCTCGACTAACAAGGACCAGACTTCATGAATTTCTAAGTAAAAAGAAAAGGGCCAAAATTCTGCAAAATTCAATGCAGAGATATGGAAGTTGGTGTCTTGAGGGGCATTGATGATACTAAAGACATATGCAAAGTTTAATGAATTTGAATAAGCAATGTTAAAGACATTAGAATTTGCAAAACCTCTGAAGCACACGTTGACTCTTGACGTGACGTTACCACCGCTGCAAAGTGATGTCTCACCACATTCTTTGAAGGCGAGACAATCCACAACTAACCAATAGGGCTCAAAAAAACAACCAGAGTGCTGTTTTATATGATAAATTTAACTGTTTCAATGATAAAACGTGTCTTCCTTCAAAACAATCTACATCTATCTGATAAGCTAAGCTATCAAGAACACATATATTATCAAGTGCATGATATTGCAAATAACCAGATATTTGATTTTAAGATAATTAACACTAACTATCCTTATTTTCCTATTAAAGACTATTGTAAAATCCAGACAGAAATTTATAATTATTTGTATACAATTCCTTTGTATTAAAATCTTTACATTATGACAGTGTGTGTTTTACCACTTATTCAACTTTAACTGAATTTATACATTCTTTTGCCTATATCTACTCTAAATGCAAGACATAATTGTTTGTTTTACCTGGTCATATTAATTGCCTTTTAATAAGAATAAAAATATTTATTCTTGGTTTTGTTCCAAATGATCCTGAATGGTTTGTTCATAACCAGACACAAGTCAGTGACATTTTAGATATTCACAATGGTTAGTAGATGGATTATCTTATATATGATTAAATTAAAAAAAAAAGTCACTGTCAGTGACAAACGCGCCCGTGGTTTTGACCTCAGACCTCCAAGTGTGACCTTGACCTTGGAGCCACAGACCTGGATTTTGCATTTGACGTCGTCTTGTTGTTGTAAGCACTTGTGTCAAGTTGTTTGAAAATCCGTCTGTGAATGTCGGAGTTATTAACTGGACACGAAAGCACTTCTTTCTGACCTTTGACCTCTAAGTGTGACCTTGACCTTGGAGCCACAGACCTGGATTTTGTGCGCGAAACATCGTCTTGTTGTGGTGAGCACTTGTGCCAAGTTATTTGAAAATCCGTCGAGGAAAGTCACAGTTATTGATCAGACAAGATTGTACGGACTGACAGACGGACGGACAGATGGTGCGACTACTATATGCTTCGGGGGCATAAATATAATAAACCGATAATATTCTCAATGCTCTATGAAAGGTAGCAAAATACATACTGTGCTGCGGCCAGACCTAACAGCAAGCCAATGGTTGTCATCTCATGGCCCTGTAATACATGCAATCATTATCATTTGATATAATACAAGAATCTTTCATGGTTATCCGGTGAAGATCGGGAATTGCAACACGAGGTATAATTGTTTTATTTGGAGCAGAGGCCCTGTCGAGGTTCCGATTAAAACAGTTATACCGAGGGTTTGAATTTCCCTATCTGAACTGGAATGATTATTTTTCTTGCATACCGTTTACATTTTGAGCATTGACAAAATGACAACTACAATCAATACTAGACTATTACAGTGTCCCTGAAAGCAGAAGTCGTATTAATGGAGAAAACCAAGTAAGAGAGAAAAAATAATGAAATCAACTAAACTGATTATTTGTCAGAAAAGGTGATTATTTGTGCTTGGACGAGAATTCTTGAACATATGAAAAAAATAAGAGACCTCAGTGCTCCAGATAAGCTTTCAGCACAATGCGTATTGTACGCATGACAAAAAAAAAAGTATTGCGTATTTACATTTACAATGGCATATTCTTAAAACATGTTTTGAAAAAAGCATTGATGTAAAATGTTTACTCTTAGTCATTACTATAAAACATAACATATTTCCTCTTCCACTTATATAGCAGTATATTCATTTTAGCTGTCTGTCTTTTTTAAATGACATTATTTGAATCAAACGGCCGACTTCTTTATTTTTTCTTGCAAGGCATCGACTAGTAATTGCTGGAGGTACTTGATTGTCATTCAATACCTCAAAATTCAAGTATTGAGTATGACTGGGCTCACTTTCCGAGCTATTGAAGTGTGTATGCGGGTATTTGGTTCTCAATATTTAATGATGATTTTGTAATGTGTTTATGTAAGCATTAATTTTATTTTTAATGCGTTTTTGATGAAAAAAAATATGCGTAATTACACAGATACGCGTCTTATCTGGAGCACTGGACCTTGTTTCAAGCGGTAATAAAGTGATCAACAGTATTTATTTTGATTGGATCAAATAAGCTAAACTGGCAATCGACTGTATATGGTGTTAGCTGCATGGCAAGATGACAAAACAAGTGATTTCTATGTGTCAGCCCTGTACAAAACAAGTTTCCAACTGACCTTGATGAGGTAGTCGTGTTTGTTGAGTGTGTGCATCTTTATGAGATGCTTGTTGAGTCCGAGGGCCATCAGAAAGCCGGCATATTCATTTGTTAGTTCGTTACTCTTGGGTCGGTTGTAAATTATCCAAGACGAGTCTACCTGTAAGGAAAATGATGGTGGAACTTCTTAGATCTTCATAATGTAGAGCAATTAAGTATAGATCGATATATATATATAGACATTTATGACTTTTTGTAAGACTCAAGTTTCATCAATATTTCTGGCTCTTGTTATTCATTGATAAAACAAAGCTCCAACAAAACTAATCAAATCACACCCTTGAACTTTTCGATTTAATATATATTCTAACACGACCTACGCAAAGAAAAGAGACGACTGTATGTTATTCTACGATAAAATACAGCTGTTCTATTAATTCCCCGCGTATATTTCATCCGTTGGAAGCCACGTTACATTTCACTTATTGTACCGCGCAGAACTTTGTATATGGGGCGCCCAATGGAACAGCCTGTAAACATAGTAGCCTGATTACCTTCACCTCCGAGATAATATATAGTGCCCCCACAATAGCGTGAACAATGGGGTTATTGTTGTGTTAGAATCGAAATAATAAATACGTACCTGAAGTTTATCAGTGAATAAAATACAGTTGGATGTAATTAAATCACTCGTGCTAATGCACTCGTGATTTAATTAGCACTCTTGATTTAATTACTACGCATCCGAACTCCTAACTGTATTTTATTCACCTCTAAAACACAGGTACATATTTATTATTTCTTAAATATATAGTGTTTTTATAGATATACCTCCCTAATTCCTTAATATGTCCTTCAAACCTTTGAGCTGAAGAAATGTTTTGAAACGGATTCAGCCGGTTCTACAATTAATATGTACTAGTAAGCTACCCTTGTGATGTAATTACCACAGCAAATTATTCCATTGCAACTGTCAAGCTAACCTACCTGAGAAAAATCAGCTATTCGAAGACCGGCAGCAACACCATTGTGGAATAAAGGCCAGGAGGTCATGTTTGCTGGTGTGTCAATGTGGGACAGGTCAACTGTTGTATTTCTGGAAATGGAAATCGTTTAAGGTGAAGGTTATACCATTTAAATTTACCTGGGGTGGGATAGAATGTGACTTTATTTAACTCCCAACACCAATGTATTTTTTTATTTTACCAAATCACACCACCTGCTTCCTCACCACATATATGGTTTTACATCCCCACCCGCTTCCATACCTTTCTCCCCGCCCACCTCCAGTAAAATATATTTTAAAGAAGTATGCAAAGGAAAATAACTTACCTTGGTGGGGCTTTCCCAGTGAGACACAACTTGGGCATAGGCAATGTCTCAGTCGGCAATGGGTGGTAGGTGCTCAGTGTGAACATACCCCTGAAATGAATTGAAGAGGCAATTTTCAGAATTATTCTAATACTATGAATTTAAGAAGTGTTGATTCTTAAGGATGGCGGGAGGTGTACAGTACTGGTTCTACCCAGGAAAAGTGGGTGGTCTGCCTCCACCACAAAAAAACGTCATATATAACCTTACATGTGTTGAAAATGATGTAAAACACCATAGAAACAAATTAAACACCAGCTTCTTTAGCAATATTTGAGTATTAAAATAATAAATGGAACAACCAACACAAAGATTTGCCTCGTACTTCAAAAGTAGCACTTTCATACTAAACAAGAGGGCCAAGTGACCCAGAATCGCTCACCTTATGACCTTGTCCTTCGTAGATACTTTAACAGTAACAGAAGATGTCTGGTCAATTAAGACAAGACTTTTCTATCTTTTCCCTTTATAACTCTATGTAAAACTGTGATCCCGGACAGAGCTAAATTTAACCCAGGGTCACCATTCAAACAATTATTTTTATATATATATAACTCCATGTAAAACAGACCATTGGGGTGGGACCAAATATTCCTAAATGTCACCATCTGAACACACTTGGTAGAGGACCACATGCTTATGTTACATGCAATATATACATGTCAGCTCTATGCTTTTTAGGTTTAAAAAAAGATTTGTATTTATTTTTTCAATATATGTCTATGAAAAATATGTGATTCCTGGGGCTGGGCCAAACTTGACCCCAGTGTCAATATTTGAACAAACTTGGTAGAGGGCCATAATTTTGATGCAAAATATAAAACCTCTAGCTATTGTAGGTGCAGAGAAGATATTTTCCTATAAAACTTTATATAGGATGGAAAGCTTGGGGAGGGTCCAGACCCCAGGGTCACCATTTGAACAAACTTGTTAGACGACCATAAGCTTATGCCACATGTAACATATGACAGCTCTATGCCTTGTGGTTTCATAGACGAAGATTTACACCATTAGATTTTCCCCTATATATGTCTACTTAAAACATGCAAAATCTCTATACAAACTTTGGACCCCCAAGGCATGGCCATCCTTGACCCTGGTGACTTTATCTGAACAAAAATGATAGTCCAGGCATTGGCGATCAATAATAAAGAAAAGGTGTTGGAATCTTTTTAGCAGTTTTTGAGTAGAAGATCATAACCTAATTTTAACAAACTTGAAGCCACTGGCCTCAGCGTCATCAATGTGAAGTTTGGTCAAACTCGTCCAAGCAGTTTATGAGGAGGATGTTTAAGCAAAATTTAACAGACGACAACGGTCAACGACAGATGATGCACAAGAAGTGGTCACAATAGCTCATCAATGCTCATGAAAAGCCTGATCTCACAGCAACTGACATTCTCAGCAACTGACATGAAAAAGTGCTTTGTGTATAAACAATTTCTGTCATCTTCCTATTTTCATTCATGTAGTTCGGCACTAAACTCTGCCCTTTTTTATATGGTTGCTAGCATTACCATAACCCAGTTTAGAATCGCATTGTTATCATACCTTCCAATTGGTAGGGCCATAGTCCTTATACAGATGGCATACAGGTGCCTCTCTTGTTCCTCTATAAAGTCATGGTCACTGAAACAATCACAGTAAATACATGCAGTTGTATGGTAAATATTTATAAACCTACCGGTACTCAAAGTTTAACAAATAAACCTACTCAAAGTTTAACAAGATAGAAACCCCTTAACCCCCTACATATATATAATGGACTTTTCTTTCATTGAATTAAGACCATACCATTTATGTGACAAAGGGGTGTTTTGGGGAAAAAGACAATAAACGCAAAGGCTATTATAGTCATGCTTAAGGGTTAATCTTAACACTGTGAAATTTTGCACACTGAACTCAACTTCAAATCATAATGCAAAGCACAAATACACATTGAAGTTGTGTTATATACCTTTCTATTTACCTTGACAAAATTGCTCAACCAAAAATAATAATGCTCAATTTCTTATAAAAAAACTATGAGTTTTACTCTTTATAATAGAGGCATTATATGTATAAATGAAACAGATTTCGGTGGTTATCCACTTTTATCATGCAACTAGAAACTTTAAAGCTACACTTAACGACATCAATGGTGTAAAATATGGACACAAGGATTGATAGCCACGAGGGCATAGCCCAGAACTATGGAGAGTGCTATATTCACCTTATTTCTGGTTTCTGTGTAAGGGCTATCCTGGCTGGCCTTGATGACTGAAGTAACCTCCTAGCTTCCTGGACACGCAGATCCTCATTGAACCGTAGACGCAGGTACTGTTACGACAAACAATATATTCTTTGAATAATTTATATCTATGCATGCTTAAATCATGTCTGCAGTCATAAGGCTAATATAGTTTAAGATGTCACATTTCCTTCTAGTGTGGGACTTTGGGCTAGGTTGGTTATCCTCATTTTATCCCCTGGGATTACGTGTACAAGCCTTTATTTCCCCTCGCTGTATTGCAGAGAATTTTAGCCAGTTAGCCCTCAGTTTTAAGTTTCATCCGAAGGACTGGTTAGGCGGGAAATACTTTTTTTAAATATTTCGAACATTAATCTGATTTGATCCTGGCTGGGATAGAACAATTGATCCATTGATTACAAAGCAGAGGTGCCACCTATTACCATATGGTGCTACCTTCCCTGGGATTGGGGTTGGGGTGACTTCCGCCTCCTTATATTATGGCATGAAAGAAAACAGTTTAAAGCGATATCTGTACTAATTAACTAAACCAGCACCATTACATGAACGTCGGACGTGATCTAAACCTTCATGAACCTCATACACAGCATCATCTTAGTTGCTGAGGTCGCCATTAACCTACAGTCATAAAGCGCATACATGACCGATAACAGTCATAAAGCGCATACATGGCCGAGATAGTAAAGACGTTGAGTTTAAAACTTTCTCACCTTTCACCGCTGCAGGTCTGAAACTCACTGTTGAACTTGTTAAATGAGAAAGTGTCAATTTTTACGGACGGCTGGAAGTATACAGTACTGGTTCTACCCAGGAAACATGGGGTTGCCTGCCTCTACCACAAAAAAATCAACTGTCATAAATGAACTAACATGTGCTAAAAATGACATAAAACACAATTCAAACAAACAAACCCTACAGTGATAAATCAAATCAAAATGTCACCTCATCATCCAGATGCTCCATGCCATCATCCTCCTCTCTACTACTGAGGGCCTGGGGGCTGGGCTTCCTCTTGTAGATCCCCGGGGGTGGGGTGATCTCACCCTCCTTGTCTTGAAGGGCCATCAACTTACTGATGTCCTGCCTCCCTGTTTAATAAAATAAACACTCCAAATTGTCAATGGCCTGTATATAGTGTAAACTTATTTATTTTACATCAACTGTAACGGATTATTTTAATCACTCTCGATGTCTTCCTGGGTAGAACCAGTACTAAGCCTATGCAGATAAAGCGTCTTGCTCAGGGACACAACACATATTGTCATGGCGGGGATTGAACCCACGACACTTCGATTAGTCCGACGCTCTACCACTAGACCACAGCGCTCCACGTATTTTACCTGTATGATCAGGAAGTGATAAAAGCTTGTTTGGTCTTTAGTGAGAGGTTGAACAAATACTAAAATCTAGCATAGCTTGGAAATTCTTCCAGTATAGAAGGTACAAACCTCTCACAATGTTTTGGCGCACTATGATGTCACTATCGACAACTTTGATGATGCCATAAAAAGTGTGTCAACAATTAATCAGAGCAATTTGGCAGTATGTTTATTTAATGTACTTTACATCAAATTCTAACAATGAAGAGAAACTGATTTAAAAAGTGCGGCTCTTACAAACTGTTCAAAGGATGTTGAGAATGTATGAGGATTATTTTTTAATATGGCCAATTCTCTTAAAATATGGTCTATATTTAATTTTAAAAATGCTATGTGTTGGTATGGAATAATACAAAACTAGAGAAAATATTTATTTCCTTCAATACTAGATAATAAAGCATTAATTAAATTGACTATTAAAGATAAATAAGTTGTAATAAAACAAATGAATATAAATTTACCAATAAGAACATAAGCTTCTTCTGGCCAATCAGAAGGCGGGTTACATCTGCAGTGAAATACAGCTTCTCTGATTGGCAGAGCTATGCCCACAGGTAAGTAGATCAAGTCTCTTTCTGTAATACCTGCAAACAGGGAAGAAAGATCCTTAAATTGATTCTATTTACTGTACAAAAAGTGGAAGAACATTGATACAATTACATTCTGAAGTTAATAATTAATAAGTGTTGCATTCTGAAGTTAATATTTATTATGGGTACAGACCCAGTTGCGGTCAAATACCCCAAATAAATGCAAAACGTACGCAGAACGAACAGAAAATTAACGCAGAACGAACGCAGAATGAACGTTGCACGATCTATATTTTAAAAATGCATTCCGCTCGTTGCGTTTGTTTCGTTTGTTTTCAGCGTTCAGCGTTTTAAAAAATGAACGATGAATGCATTTTTTAAAACGCTAAACGCTGAAAACGAACGGAACAAACGAAACGCAAAGAAAGCAACGAAACGAATGCAAATGCATTTCGCTATTTCGGATAACTTTCAATATTGTCCTTTTGAGTTGTTAATTAAAGTCTCGATTTAAACAAAGTGCATTTTTCAGTATGATAATATATAGAAATACACTGTGTAAATGGTGTTTTTTAAGCACATTTAAACACTTTCATTTTTACTGATTTAAAATGGGAAATATAGTTATTGTGCAGCACAGACTTTATATTATTTCCAAATAAAACTGTGTAGCACAAACTATATATTATTTCAATATAAAACTAAAAATAATGTTGATAAAAACAGCCGGTATGTTTAATATAGTGTCAAGTATGTTAATTTTTTGATGAAACTAACATAAACTCGGAAGAAAACAGAATAATCATCAATGTGCACCACCAAATTCTGTCAACAAAAGGACCCATTCTTCACATAAACATTAGTCATCGACTCGTGATAAAAATCGCATGACTGGATATCATGCGTAATTTAATCAAAAGAGATGTTGCGATTGGTAAACGCTGAACGAACGAACGCAAATGCTTTATTCTCTGCATTCAAAAACGCAAATGATTTGCATTTTAATATATGCATTCATAAAAATGAAATGCAAACGGAATGCAAACGGAGCGCAAACGGAATGCATTTTTTGGGTACTTGAACGCAACTGGGTCAACAAAATCTGAAACACAATTATCTGTAAACTTTAACTCTGTGATTTGAGAAGTTAGCGGTGTGATCCGAGAAACGTTTACCTAGCTGTGTCATGTAGAGTACCACCCTCTCCAGATAGTTGTGTGTGGGACTGGCTCGACAAAAACTCCTTGACATTGATATATCACACGTTGGTGCCCTGTGACCTAGCAAACAAATTAAAACAAAACATAATACACGTATGTCTCACTGGGATTTATTGCATAACATGGCGTCTGGGAGTGTTATAAAGCCATGAGTTATTTATCGTAATGCACTAGTGTATTACAGATGCAAATGAGGACCGAATCACTGTGTTTGTGTACAGTAAACTATTTAGTCCCAATTGTGTACATGGTATATCATACAATACGTTCAGACACCTTAACTATTTATCCTTATTTGAAATCTTACTTTATTAAATGCATGTTAGTAACATTAAATTTGGCGCATTATTTGTAGTGCAATCTTGTTGCAGCCGTGTAATGCAGCTGACGTCATGTAAGCAACAAAACAATTTCATGATTTCTCTTACATTAGTTTAAACTTATTTATTTTACACTGATTGTAACGAAAGCTCTATGAATTTATTTTAATCACTCTCGATGTCTTCCTGGGTAGAACCAGTACTAAGCAAATGCAGATAAAGTGTCTTACTCAGGGACACAACACATATGGTAATGACGGGGATCGAACCCACGACTTTTTGTTCATTGGTCCAACGCTCTACCACTAGACCACAGCGCTCCACAATTTCTCTTACATTATAGTGGAACTATCACATCATAGGTGTGTTATGTGAGAGATAGAATCTTACATTCGTGACTGTGTATTATTGACTTTAATAAACTCATTGAATAAAAAGACAGGATCGTAGGATAAAAACTCGGCAGAGCCTCGTATCCTATCATTTTATCCAACTCGTAAAGTTTATTAAAATCAATAATACACAGTCACTCATGTAAGATCCTCTATCTAATAATCAATCAGGAATTTATCAATTCCAAATTCATGATTTTCAAATATTGAATCTGCGTTTTTCAAGTAAGTTTTATGGCCAATAAACAAGCATAGTGTATTTAGAGCCACTTCCAGACAGAGGATGAACGTATACAGATAAATATGGGATAACTTTTGATATTTCAAATATAGAAGTAACAAACCAACTAAATATTCTATTGCTACTTTTTTTTTGTTTAAATTTCAGATACCTACCCAATTATTCTCCATCAGCAAGTGTATGTGGGGCAAACAGGGCCACCCAATTGTACACTTAAATGGGTTCATGCATATGTTATGTTTCATAGCATTTTAATAATTCTTTCGGCTCTTTTTAAGTTTTTCAGAGCCCTTTAAAATAAATCGTGTTTGAAAATAGTGATTCAACCCCTTTAACAAAACAAACATATATTTTATAGTTATACAGCAAATTATCAATCTGTTTTAAGATTCTGTAGATAACCTACCTGATGGTGGGACTCTTCTGAGACATTTCTCGATGGCCTGTTCACTTCCCATGTGTTTATTCATCAATAAAGCATAGAGCTGAAATGTTAATGGTGTATTAATACAATAACATACTAAGGTATACAATCAGTATTTGTTTCCAGGTGTTATAATATTTTAAAAATACCTGACCTAAACCGATGACAAAGGGCTAAACAAGTGACAGCAATATTCACTCATGTTTAATTTTCATGACACAATGTCAAAGTTGTCTACTTCGGTGTATTAAAGCTGAATTTTAGGAGGAACTAAAAAAAAAAATTTGTTAAAATCCTGATATGTTTAATTTTTTGTTTTGTGAATTTGGAATTTTGAAAGAAGTTAACCTAGTTTGAGTAACATCATTCAACTTTTAAGATTTGAGATGTATAAAAAAGCAATGTTTGTGATCAATTTCATTTGTTGAAATTAAAACAAAGGACTTGACAGCTTGTATGCTTACCGATATGACATTCTGTATGTTGTTACAGACGTTAGGTATGTAGACCACGGGCCCCGTCTCCTGGCCCTCCAGGCTCCGTGTGATCCAGTTATACACGGACGGCACACATTTGTTGAACACAGACGGATACTGCATCTTATCTAGTAGCTCTGTAACACAGTCTCAAGGTCATTTGTAATGGGTTTGCATTCTTATGGTCCATATACATATATACATATATACATACAATGGTAAGAGCCACCCCTGAGACTGAATGTTTAACTCTTAGCCTGCTAAGGGCGACTACAACAGCCTTTGCAGCCAGTGTTTACACTGTCTGGCTGCTCATCAGTCATTTAATCAAAACACTCCTTTGTAACATAAATGGAATGGTCCAAATTCAAAGCAAGGACAGTCCATTATACATTCATAGTGGGCTAAGGGTTAATTGACTCAAATCTCCTGTGGCTATAAGCTTGATTGACAGATCGGAACTATGTTTTAGACAGGAATAAAATGAACACTGTAGGAGAGATATAACCTTTTCCTGTATGATACAATAAGCCATGTTAATGTTTGGCTTGGTGTCAGGTAAAGTGCATTTATAGAAGAGGAGCTACATAATATTGTAATTCCCCTTACTTGAATTGTTTATTTTCAGATTAACATTTAAATATTGATGAAGTAATTCTGTATATGTACACTTCATGATAACATGATAGTCATCTTCGACATCGTCAGAAAAACACAAAATGCATTTTCAGTCAGCATACGGTATATTATTATGTCGTCCTATTTCTACGCTAAGATTGTGTGCTCAGCATCTAAGTTTGGAAAAGGCAATTTTTAATTTAAGTGGAATGTTTAAAGTAAGGTATCATTCAACATATTGTATTTATGTATATATGCATTTAAAGTAAGCCCATTTAGCAATGGTTCCACTCAACCCTTACCCTTCTTGACTTGACTGCATTCCTGCATGGTCTCCAGCAGTTTGGGGAAGTCGCGACTGTAGTAGTCGACATATTGTTGACAGTCGAGGTCACGTGCCAGCTGGAACACCAGTTCCACGAGCTGCTGCAAGTCATCCATCACCAGGGTGTTCAGTTTCAACTCCTGCAATACGTATGAGAGCAGAGGTCACCAAATTCTTCAAGGCTCTTCTGACTGGCTGTATCAAACATATTTAGAAGCGGAGTGACCTACTTAACATAATCGGCTGGTGACCTAGTCAATCAACATAAGCTAAGTGGACATCAACTTTAATCTTCTGCTGTAATGTAATCTATGCTGGACAATCTACAGGAATCTTCAACTGGCCAACAACTTCAGCCATGTCTCCTATGCTTAGACTCAAATCATCGGACATCCCATTTAATTCCCGATTGAAAAGCTCCCCGGAAGTCAAGCGAAAAGAAACTCTTTTTATCTAAAAGTTAGGTCACCAGATTGAAAAAAGCTATTATAAATCCAATCAAATATTGGTACACAGTTTTGATATTCTTTTTTATCAAACAGGTCTTGCAAAGAAGTAATTCATTATAAACTACAATTTATGAAATGTAACATTTCTGAAACGCAACATTACAAAATTTACTTTTTTTACTGAGATCTTTCTAAAGGTATCTAGATGGGCAATGTATGTAACCCTTGATTTAAATTTACACCATTCATAATAACATAACTATAAAAGGTTTAAAGGGGATTAAAAGACTATTGTATACCTCATAAACAAGATGGAGACCCATAAAGCATGCTGGGATATGAGTAAACAAGATGGCTGATGTGTTGATGGCACCTGGCTGTGAACTGTTTGATTTGTCAGGTATCAAATGACACTCTGACAAACCAAGTAGGTTTTCATGATTTTGTGAGACAAACTGGTGGTGGTCGCTATGTAACATCCATTCCCAATCCTGAAAAAGAAACCAGTTTCAACTGTACTGCGTCTGAGCTAGCAGTAGCCAAACTAGATAATAGCTCTTAAATCTTCAGAAATGATCTTAAAGGCACACATGGCAATGTTCTAGTTTTTATTGAGCATTAAAATTAGCGTCTCAATGTATTAAAACAGTAGCATTTTGACTTTAAACCTGCTTGCATATATTCAAATAAAAGTTTAAGTTTTTATTTTTTCTTCATTATTTTACCATACGTTTAAATATAATATTGGTGCAATAATCAACAGTCTAATAATATACAACAAGAAATGTCACTGTAAGTGACAAATGCCCCCGAAGTGACCTTTGACCTCTAAGTGTGACCTTGACCTTGGAGCCACGGACCTGGGTTTTGTGCGCGACATGTCGTCTGGTTGTGGTGAGCACTTGTGCCAAGATATTTGAATATCCGTCCAGGAATGCAAAAGTTATTGACGGGACACGATTTGACCTTGACCTCTAAATGTTACCTTGACCTTGGGGCCACAGACCTGGATTTTGTGCGCTACACATCGTCTTGTCGTGGTGAGCACTTGTGCCAAGTTATTTGAAAATCCATCCATAAATGCCAGAGTTATTGACCGGACACGATTTGACCTTTGACCTCTAAGTATGACCTTGACCTTGGAGCAGCCACGGACCTGGATTTTGTGCAAGACTCGTCGTCTTGTTGTGGTGAGCACTTGTGCCAAGTTATTTCAAAATCCGTCCAGGTATGCCAGAGTTATTCACCGGAAACAATTTGACCTTTGACCTCTAAGTGTGACCTTGAACATAGAGCCACGGACCTGGGTTTTGTGCGGGACACGTCGTGTTGTTGTGGTGAGCGCTTTTGCCAAGTTATTTGAAAATCTGTCCATGAAATTCATGTCAGAGTTATTAACCGTACACGAAAGCACTTTATTTTGACCTCTGACCTCTAAGTGTGACCTTAGCCTTGGAGCCACAGACCTGGATTTTGTGCGCGGCACGTCGTCTTGTTGTGGTGAGCAATTGTGCCAAGTTATTTGAAAATCCGTCCATTATTGTCGGAGTTATTAACCGGACACGATTGTATTGACGAACGAATGAACGGACGAACGAACGAAGGGACCGACGGATGGACGGACAGTGCAACTACTATATGCCACCCTTTGAGGGCATAAAAACATTTTGCTTTGAAATATTCTTATAATTAATATTCATGATTGACAAAATTAATGCAAGATATGTAAAACAAGAAATATCACTGTAAGTGATAAATGCCCCCGAAGTGTCCTTTCACCTCTAAGTATGACCTTGACCTTGGAGCCATGGAATTGGATTTTGTGCACGACACGTCGTTTGGTTGTGGTGAGCACTTGTGCGAAGATTTTTGAAAATCCGTCCGAGCATGCAAAAGTTATTGACCGGACACGATTTGACCTTTGACCTCTAAGTGTGACCTTGACCTTGGGGCCACAGACCTGGATTTTGTGCGCGACACATTGTCTTGTTGTGGTGAGCAATTGTGCCAGGATATTTGAAAATCCGTCCATGAATGCCAGAGTTATTGACCCCACACAATTTGACTTTTGACCTCCAAGTGTGACCTTGACCTTGAAGACCTTTGTTTTGGGCGCGACACATCGTCTTGTTATGGTGATCACTTGTGCCAAGTTATTTAAAAATCCCTGCAGGGGTTGTGACATTACGGTCCAGACACGAAATTGCGTACTTGTTTTTGACCTATGAACTGCAAGTGTGACCTTTGAGGTACGGACCTGGGTTTTACGTGCGACACATCGTCTTGTTATGGTAATCACTTGTGCCAAGTTAATCGAAAATCCATGCAGGGGTTTTGAAGGTACAGTCCGGACACAAACTGCGGAATGAGGGACAGACAGAATCAGGACAGACAGACAGACAGACAGACAGACACGACAGACAGACAGACAGACAGACAGACAGACGGTGCGATTACTATATGCCCCCGAAAAGTTGCAAATCCATGCAGGGGTTTTGAAGGTACAGTCCGGACACGAACTGCGGAATGAGGGACAGACAGAATGCGGACAGACAGACAGACGGTGCGATTACTATATGCCCCCGAAAAGTTGCAAGTTTTAAAACAATCAAAATTGCCGTGTGTCCTTTTGAAAAGTAGTCTGCTTTTGCATTTTGTTGGATAATTTTATTCAATTTGCATATATGCTGACAGTTTTGAGATTGATTATTTTGACTACTTCTTTTCAAAATTCATTTCTTTTATGAAAAAAGTGTTCATTATCTGTCAGACAAAAGCAATGCAATTTAATCCATATTTCCTATTAGTTCTGATACAGTCAATTACACTTCATGATTCCATGTCAAACATCATAGATCTATTAAAACATAGATTGGAGATAAAAACACAATTTTAAAAGGTTAACGCCAATTTTAGGAGTATGCAATATATTTGTAAACAGAACAATATCTCTCGGATTTATAACCAATCATTTTTGTTCTGATAGTGGGGAGTTGTTATTGGAATTACTATCTTGAACAACTGATGGTCGTTCCTGTACCCTCCCCACTATTGATGGATGTTTTTAACCCCTCCCCCACTATTGATCACCATTCCTAATCCCTCTTCCCTATTGATAGACATCTCTAACCCCTCCCCCTATTGACAGATGTCCCTAACCCCTCTCCCTATTGATACACATCCCTAACCCATCCACTCCCCCCTATTGATAGATTTCCCTAACTCCTCCCCTATTGACAGATATCCTTAACCCCTCCCCCTATTGATAGTTCTGATAGTGGGGAGTTGTTATTGGAATTACTATCTTGAACAACTGATGGTCGTTCCTGTCCCCTCCCCACTATTGATGGATGTTTTTAACCCCTCCCCCACTATTGATCACCATTCCTAATCCCTCTTCCCTATTGATAGACATCCCTAACCCCTCCCCTATTGATAGACATCCCTAACCCCTCCCCGCATATTGATAGCCACCCCTAACCGCGCCCCATATTGATAGACATCCATAACCCCTCCCCCACTATTGATCGCCATTCCTAACCCCTCCCCATCTGCGTTTTTTCCCCTGGAAAAGCCCTAGTATATTGTTCATTGTAAAACTCTAAAGCCTCGAATAGCAAGAGATAGCAACAATATTTCAAAGTATTACCTCATCAGAGCCTTGGTCTGAAGTTTTGGCCTTCTTGGCAGAAACAGGCGACATATTAGACGTATCCATCTCATGCTACAAATATATTACAGGCACAATTTAATTAAGTGAGTTATTTCCAACAACCTAAACACCATACCAAATGTTTGCATATGAAGGTAGACAATTACAGTTCAACAATGATAATTGAATTGAAATGGATTTTATAGTCGCACCAACAGCTAAATATGGAGACATTTCCATTGGTGGAGGAAGACTTCAGGTGCCCCTCCGGGCAATTTTCGTGCATGGGTGGGCACCTGGGTAGAACCACCTACGTTCTGCAATCCAGCTAGATAGCTTCCTCACTTAAAGATTCCTAGGCCCATGAGGGATCGAACACACAGCAACCATGATTAGAAATGCAAGAACAATATTAAACACAATTTCAAAATGCACCTCTCGTAAACTGATGCTCTAGAAGACTAGAAATGAAAACGTTTAAAAGTAAAATGACAATTTAATTTCCAGGGAAACACACATTATGTCAATATAAGTTTATTCTATATAATTATATAGCAAAAGCTACCATTTTGCCACCATTAAAATAAAGGCCACAATGTTGACATATCCATAACGTTTCATTAGGATCCCTTGAATAATTTTAGCAGTAATGTAGCAAAGTTAATCATACCTGGTTGGTCAGTGTCAGTCTCGAAGTATCGTATCCCATCAGGCCTAGCAAGCATCTCGTAAACATAACCCATTCCGACTGGTTCCCCACACATCCCGGTGAGTTACGCATTGTATACCATTTCCCCATCACCTGCAGGGCCAAATCCTTGGGCAACAAATGTTTCAATGCCTTCAGACACAGATCTATACCAGGAAGAGAGGTCAGATCTGGCAGGGACGACCTACACATGTGACCATTGGTCAGCTCGATGGTGAACCTGTTACCGACATTATCTCTCAGACTCTGAATAAAGCTGTGTCCGAGGGGAAACTCGTCAAAGTTGCCCGATTCCTCGAGTTCTGTCGGCACGGGCGAGATTTGATTCAGTTGGAATTCATCGACATCGTCGAATCTTGAATCCAAAGCGCTGGGAGGTCGACTAGACGTGAAAACGCCCCCACGCACGGGGCTGTGTAATGGCGTCATCTGCCGCAACATACTCATTGAAGCGTTACCCATCGGGAAGGTGGGAACGTGTATACGGTTTATCTTAGTGGTGCCACTGTACACAAACAGACTCCCGCTTGTGTCCAAAACTATCAACAGATCTTGACTATCTACAGGCAGGGCGTCTTTACACGGAATGACTGCCACGGTACCAAATACGAGCTTCATCAAGTCGTTACTCTCCTCAAACTTTACGCAACGTAACTGTTGTCTATAGGATATCACATAACAAAGATACTGCTGTCCGCACAGATCCCTCGTCAAGAAAGCCTTCGAGGATTTACCTAGAGAGCCGTCACGTATAGCCGGAGCGGGTTCCGTCCACACGTGCTCCATGCAAATCTCCGGGCTGATGGGCTCCACCCACTCTGACAAGCTTTCGTTTATCAGTGACATGTTGGCGGGGGTGCGGTAGAAGTTCCCCGGAGACTTAGAGGTCTGTGGGGATGGAGAGTGCAGTCTGTGAAGGGATCCCCCTGCAAACCCTGCTGGACTCTGAGATCTCCTATCAAGAATATCAACCGTGAATACTGGTTATCGAGGTATGAAAATCTACCATTTAAAGGTATGGGTTAAAGTGGATACATCAGACTTTCATGGGGGTCTACTATAAGTCCGACTTTAATTTGATAAATAACAATATTTTCTATTCTTAAAAGGCCTAAATATAATGAACTGGCCCCAAAAGTACTCTTATTTACAAGAAAATTCATTTTGCACGGTAATATATGCTATCCTAGGTTAAACACTAGGGTATTTAAGCTATTTATGTCCGATTCCATTCAAAATGCCATTCAAAATACAATTCTAATGCAACTATTATGTAATGCGTAGCTCCATTGGCTAACATTTCAAATTTGCGACCGTAAAAAGTCCCCGATTTACTGTCTGAAAAATATCTGACATCACATAACATTGATAAAACGACGTCATTGGATGACGTCAACAAAATGCTGGCATCCGTGAATTCGAGTTTTCATAGAAAAACAAGTGTGTATGTTTGACTTGATTTTATATTTGTAGCATTTGAATGGAAAAGCATGAGAATCGAGATAACCATGCTAATATTTTCAATCTGGGACAGTTTGTAGTTGGTTTTTACGTTGTCGTAAAACTACCGCGTCGCCATAAAAGGAAATTTCAGACAGTAAAACCACTCACATACCGTCCCAGATTGAAAATCTTAGCATGGTTATCTCTTAAGTATTTAGTGAATTTAAACATTTTTAGAACTGAACATCACAGTGCTAATACCATTTATATACTTTCCAGTGAAATAGTGGATTTTATGATTAAAATAAAACCTTATATTTTCATTGTTTATATTTCACATGTGAAAATATGTTACATGTGAAAATATAACATTTTCACTCAAAATGACGTCATGCAACTGTTGACGTTGTTTGACGTTATTGACGTCATTGTTTTGGCGCATTATGTTTTTTCTGCATAAGTTTCCAGGTTTTTTCGTGAAAATAGGATTTATTTTCATCTTGAAGTGAGAAAACTCAAATATTTTCACTCGTACTAAAGCACTCGTGAAAATATAAGTTTTCTCACTTCGAGATGAAAGTAAATCCTATATTCACTCAAAACTAACAAATATCCTCTATATAATTTGAATGATACAACATTTTGATCATGAATTGAATTTTTTAAATTTTTAGATTCTTCTTAAAAACAAACAAATAAACTTTAAAGGATTCCTTATGATTGAGTATCATGATTGTGTTATCATTTTTTTCAACTACTAACTTCTGATGGGATTGAAGTGTCAGAGAACAAGATGTTCGAAATATTTTGAGAAATCTGACATTTAACTGAGTTTGATTCCTTTTTTTAATTCTCAAAAAATTAATAGTGTTTAATCTTAAAGTACATACTGACTTTTGCTATCAATGAAATGTTGCCTATTTAATCCAAGATACAGAAAATATGAACATATTCAGGGCTTTTTTACCTTTATATATAACAGGCCTGTAAAGGGCCTCTTCCAAATTAAAAATTTAACTTTTGCAACTGTAGGAAAAATCTTTCCCAATCAGAAGGCAAAAGTCTCTCTGAATTTGAGAAAAAGCATAAATTCTGCAATGTGTTTTTGTCGGTTAAGTCAGTTATGACTGAGAAGTCATTAATTATAACAAATAATGGATGAAAATATAAATAAAGCATAGTATTGTCATATTCAGGGATGAGAATGGGGTCCAAATAAAAACGCTGAAACCCCCAGCGGGGTCTGGAGGCATGCCCCCCGGAAATTTTTTGAAACCTAGATGCAAAATCCTGCACTCTGGTGCTATTTGAGAGTGTCTCAGACTGTTTTTAAACTGCTACAAATATACAAAAAAACACACTTTTTACAAGATTATGTATGAAATTTTGGATATTTTTTTTCAAAAACATTTTATTTTTATGTTTTTGTCCACTACACCAGATGATTTTGACTTTTTGATTGGCGTCACATTCTACATTTTTCCTCTTTTTATTTTCACTTTCGCTTTCATATTTTCCTTTTTTTAACACTGAAAAAGTTCAACAAACTCATTTTGAAATGAGCACTGCCAAATACGAAATCAAACTGATTATGTATATATCAGTTTGTTTTGTTTTTATTTCATTTTTTTGACAACTCAATTCTTCGAACGTAATTAGTACACTAACTATGCACAAACCGTTACCCCACCCGCCTTTCATGTCTGTTACAATTACGCTTAACAATACACTGAGAAACAATAAAAAAATGCACACCTACCATTTCATATCAAACATATTTCCATTATCAAAAGTCCTTAGTTTTTTATTCATCGAAAGATTGCCAACAAATCGGCCTGATTGCTAATTAATCGACGTGTTAGTGTTATTGTTTCAGTGTATCGCCATTTTCAGCTCACCACGTGACGAACAGGTAATCATGTGACGAACATGTGATTTACCTGTAGTAGTCGTTTCATTGGCTAGCGGGTCTGGTTTAAAATAGATCGGGTCAATTGATTGGATAATATCGACAATGCTGACTGTCAATTAAAGTAATTTGGAGGCGGGACTTCCGGCATGGTTGATTGTTGATAAAAACTGCCCGGGGTAATCGCTGATCGCTGCTGTGGATGCTAATTGCATTGCATAAGCGAGTGCAATTAAAGGATTACGTTGAGAAGTGTGCTGGGGTTGTTTTATGACAGTTGGCCGACATTGTTAATATGCACTGGACTTCAACATAATTATTAATCTGTTACCACAGTACTGTCTAGGTCAGGGTTCATACACCTGACAGATCACACACTGAGGCCTCTTATGAATGTGACAGACGGTCGATACGAGATTTCCGCGACTCATTCTTTGGCTTGGGTATATGTCTATACCCACCCCCCCACCCCCACCTCAAATTTCTCTACGAATTTACACTGATCTCAAAAATGGTCCTGGCAGTCAAAAAAACTCGGAAATCCGCGAATCCGCGGAAAATTCTCATCCCTGCATATTTACTTAATTTATGAAAATCTTATATATTTCCCAAAATAAAATTTAACAGCAATAATTTTCCCAAAATGAACAGGCCTAGTTCTCTTCCCAATCCCAATTTTGTGGAAAAAAGCCCTGCGTATTTGTCCGGAGCAAAAAGTGATTAAAACACAAACCTGTCTAATCCAGGCTGGGTCATCATAATGAGAGGGCTCTGTGAGCGAGACATGAAATGCGGAGAGCTGATCCGTCCTGAGTAACTCCTCAGTGGTGACACATTTGGTGACTGCGCGGACATGTTCACAAAGCGCGACATGTTGCTGCTGGACTGGTTTACGTTTTGCGCCGACACGCCCATCTGATAGAGACTGTTAGTCTGATCCCACGCATTGCAAACTGTCGTACACTCCTGGGCAAGCAGAAGAAATTAATGAAGTTTTTTCATGTTTTATGAAGCCAAAACACTGACATGGCGGGTACTGTGTATGTACATGTAACTAAACATTTGACCTGTTATTAACGTATAATAACTTTAGTTTAAGAAACTAACCCGCCAAATAACTGCAAAATTACATAACAAAAACGTTTATCAAAACTCTATCCAGGTGTCCAGGTCATATAGTAATGTATATATGCCGATTAAAACTATATAGTATTTTTCACGGGGTCTTAAAATACCCGTGACTGAATATGCGTAAAATTAATTAGGAATTGTTAACTCTTGATTCAATGCTTGAGTTCTGGGGTTTGTCCAGGCTGGTTAAAGCCATTAATATTGTGTTTATAGAGTTTGGATTCTCAAAATATGTAAGTTATATATATACCTTGTCGTCAGTAGGTTTAGAAATGATGTACATATGTTGTAAAATGTGGCTGTTGTTGGCAGGATAGCTACTTAGACTTAACATTTTGTTGTAAGAATTTTGATTGAGAAAAAAAAAATCTTTGAGAAATTACCATATAAAAACACTTTTAAATGTAATATTTTTGTATCTTAACATTTTAAATGTAATATTTTTGTATCGTAACAGTTATTTTATTACTAAAGAATCCTTATCCTCTGATAAATTATGTAAGGTCCATTTAAATTGTGTCTAAGATTGCAGAAAAACTTTTGAAACATGATCAGAGTAGCACCTACACCCAATGAAAGTGTACCTAACATCTAACAGGTTGGTCAGGAGTTTTACTCATCTGACAGAAATTAAACACCAAGTAACAGAGTACACTGAGCTGGTAAATTTAAACATTGAGTTGTTTAAAACAACCAGTGAGATGAGACCATAGTCTATTTGTTTTGTAGCATGTCCATTTTCTGACATCTGATAACTGGTAGTTAGAATGAACTAACTAAATGATTTACAACTGTGCAAATACAAAGGAAATGTCAGCGACCATGCTTCAGAATTAGATACAGACTAAAACTCTCAAAATGATCAATTCGCAATGCCATTCTGCAAATACCAAGTATTGATAAAGCATCGAACACAACCGATGGGTCTTAACGAGATTAAACTAGTATATCAGTACAAAGTTCAACTCGTTATGAGCTTTTTGTACAAAGTTCAACTTGTTGTGAGCTTTTTTTATTTGTTCATCCTGCGAAACATTCTATTTTGTATTTTGTAACCAAGTTTTAACTGAACTTTACCTCTGGTCTGGCTCTCCTGACCTTCCAGGCAGTGTGAACGCCAATCATAGTGTCGTACGTAAGAATAAGTGACGGATCAATGCTGGAGAACACGATATGCTGTGTGTTGTCTGTCAGATACGATGTCTTTGGACAACCCGAGGACCCTGAAGGTAGCAACACAAATAAAATTAGCACAATATGCTGGGTGTCATCAGTTAGATCATTTTGTATGATGTCTGTGGATAACATTAAGATCCTGAACATGTCAAAATAAGATTGACTGATATTCATAAGACAAAGGTTTTGTGCTATACGAAGGAGTACTAACATTTCATAATCTGAAATGTGTAATTTTCAACCTATGGATATTAAAAAGTTTGCTCATATTGGTGACATAATATCAGCATCTGTTGGTTAGGTAAACAACTGGCTTCCTAATTGTATTAAAAGGCAAAATTAAAACAAGCACGAAGTCTGTCTTGTTTTCTAATAAAATGTTTAAGGTAGCTTTTGAAACACTGTAGCAGGAACATGTATAAATTAAACACATATTAAAAACTTCACCTGTTTTTGTTATGACAGGAGCCACTTCATCTAGAGGATGTAGCATACTGAACACAGTCGTCTGGTTGGGAGCATTGGCGCTGAAATGTACACGGGTAAGTGTTCATAGAACTCCCACTGAAGAGAAGTGTGTTCATAGAACTGTCAAATACTTCATTAAACTTAACCATATATGGCACATCATCAATGGGCTTATTTATGATTATGTATACCAACTAGGTACATACTAAGTAAAAACTGCCATGAGTGCTCAGTTATTCAGTGTACAGTTTACAACTACAGTCAAACCCGTATTAAGAGAAAACTGGTCTCTTAACACAGGTGGTCTGTTAATACAGGTGTTCTGTTAATACAGGTGCATTTTAAATTAAAACAATTCTAGTCTATTGGAAACTGAAACTTTGATTTATTAAAGCAGGACTCTTAATATAGGTGGTCTCTTTCTCACATAGAGATAATTAAAGTTTGCAAATGGAGAAAATTACAAATCCCTATCATGCATGTCTGAGCAAGAAATAGCATATACACAACAATGGAAAACTTCAATACATACCTTTTAGAAGAGCCAAATTCAGTTGGAGACACAGTTCTTTCAAAGAGAAGACCATTTTTAATGACCCAGGCATGTGCCACCTAAAATATAAACATTTCTCTAAACATAAAACTGCTATATAAATTTTACCATACAGTTCTCTAAGGCGTGGGTATAATTGAATTTGATTGTATAGTTGCACCAACAGCTAAGGTCAGATGACGACTTTCCAGCGTCCACTGGTGGAGGAAGGACTCCAGGTGCTCCTCCGGGCAATTTTCGTGCACGGGCGGGCACCTGGGTAGAACCACTGACGTTCTGCAAGCCAGCTGGATAGCTTCCACACATAAAGATTCCTAGGCACATGAGCAGGGTTCTCCACAGCGCCTTTAAGCACCGCGCTAGCGCGGTGCTTGAAAATCACAATCCTTATTTGCGCTGTCCTTGAAATTAGCGCAGCCTATAAATCCCAAGCGCGGTGCTTTGATTTACTCGATTCATGTTGCTTATCGTCCGACACATACACTATTTAACCAGACCCTCTACACAGGATGTAAGTCACGCGCTATCGGTGTGAAATACTACACGTCAAGGACAAGTGTGTACAGTTGTATAAACCAGTCAAATCAGGCAGAGATACGGTGTTGTCGCGTTGCGTTAGCTGTGTATCACTTGACTTTATAGTTGATCATTATTATGTCCCGACAAACAAAACTTGATGGGATTAATTAGATAAGATGAAGCGATGTGACATAAATGATTGGATAATGTGATTTAAATACATGATGAGTGATTATTAATGAGTTGTTAAAAAAAAATATGATGTTTTGATGTTCGTCGGCTCTCTGCGTGGATCGTCTGCAGTTTGTTTGTAAGTATTAATTTGTTGCAGATTATTTTAATTACTCGATACTTTCAGAGATTAGTTAATATCTTTAATTAATTAAGTTAATGAAGTTAAACTGGGTTACTTTGCTATAAAATGCCCGATGTTTCTATTAATTTATCATAACAAAATGTCGAAGCAAAGTAGTAAGAGACCCTTAGATGGGGGAATTGGCAAGTTTTTTGTGGTAAGAAATGTTGAGGCTGCACCTACTGTCTGTGACTCAGCATCTGAACCAGTCGCCAAAAGAGCCAGGATCAGACTGACCGGGTTCAATCCAGACTGGGAGAAAGACTTCAAATGGGTTGAGGAAATGGAAAATGGTTAGTAAATAAATACATGTAATTTAAGGGCAATCAATGTAAAGAATGAATATTAATATTATTTTATTCAAATGCAGATTATTGTAAGTGTATGGTAGCTGATTATGGTCTAAATTTAATGGATAAAGAGTTTGTTGTATTGGGGTATAGTTATTGCAGATTATTTGATGTCATGTTGTAGTTTGTACTAGGGTACTGTATATTATATTTATGTACAGATTATATTTCATTGATGTATACATAGACCTAAATACCATGTATGAAGGTCTATGATGTATACTACCTATATAATTATATATTGTATAAACCTTGTTTTAAAAAGTTAATTATATTCTCTTTAATATAGTTCTTCCCCATCTCAATTTTATAATTAAAAATCATCTCGGGGCATATGGTGCACCCTAGAATTGGAAAAAAAACGACAAACGGAGGGGGCGGCCCCCTCCCAAACCCACCCCCCACGCTGCCTATGCCAGCGCCTGAAAAAAATCCTGTGGAGGACCATGATGAGGGATTAAACCCATCCTGGGTATAAAATTCCCCATGGATCATTCATGCTTTAAAATATTAACTATTCTGCCAATTCTTTACCAGATCATTTAATCAGTCAATCAACTGTTGAAAGTTAAGCATGGAGAAGGGGAGACAATTCCCTTTTAAGACAGGTGGCAGCTACATACAGGCTCAGTAATAAAGGGTGAATGTACATCATGCTTTTTCTAGAAGACTTTTAAAAATGTTCTAAACCTGGCGCGTAACCTAGGATAGCACATAATGCCATGCAAAATGAAATTCCCTTGTAAATAAAGTGTCATTTTTAGGCTCATTTATTATGTTGGACCATTTAGAACAGAAAATATCATTACTTGTCGATTTCAAGTCGGACCCTAAATCCCAATGAAAAGCCAGGTGTACCCCCTTTAAAATGTGAAGGGAGGCTACAGTGAACGATGTAGTGAAAGAATCACTAGCTGGCATCTACAACACGCACACAACTTACCTGAAATGGCAGGGCAGCTAGATAATCGCTTCCATTCTCCATAAAGCATGCCACACAGCTGGACTCCACCACACACACGCCCGATTGTACCACACCTAGAAGGGAAAACATTTCAAATATAATTTATTCCAATTAATAACAAGAGCTGTCGGATGACAGCACGCTCGACTTTTTGAGGCCATGTCTATCTATCGGGCAACTAAGTTGAAAAAGGGGCATAATTCTGTAAAATTCATAACAGAGTTATGGCACTTGTTTTTACCGAAAAAGGTTAACAAAGAAACTGACTAAGTATAAAAAGGGGCATAACTTTGTCAAAATAGGTTGCTCGCGACACATCGTCTTGTTATGGTGAAATCCCTGCAGGGGTTGTGACGTTACGGTCCGGACACGTAATTGCATACCTGTTTTTGACCTATTAACTGCAAATGTGACCTTGACCTTCGAGGTACGGACCTGGGTTTTGCACGCTACACATCGTCTTGTTATGGTGATCACTTGTGCCAAGTTAATTAAAAATCCATGCAGGGGTTTTGAAGGTAGTCCGGACACAAACTGCGAACTGACAGACGGACGATTACTATATGCCCCGCAACACTTTAGGGGGCATAAAAATCTAAATATAACATTACAAAGGGCAATAACTCCAATTTGAATGACGACAGAGTTACGGGTCTTGCACTCTGCACTTCCTCTCATTGCCCTCTATCAGTGTGTGAAGTATCATTGCAGTCCCATCTTTACTATTCCAGTCAAGGAAGCTCTACTGTGACTGTATACTAAATAAAGACCAAGATCTAATAGTTTACAATATGAGTTATGGCTAGATAATAAAATAAAACCTTTTGAATCAAGTGTGGAGCATATCTCTTCTGGGTTGGAACTTTCTGGAATCACAAAACTGCACCACAGAGCCTGAAAGTAAGGATAACAACGCTAGGTTTTTTTCATGTTAATTTGAGAAGAAATTCTTCTGAATTTCTACAACAATCTAAACTGGACATAGAGTCCCTATAGCTTTTTCTTTATTATTATTTTAAAATAATTCTACAACTCACAACAGCAATGCTAACTAGTGCAGGGCTACCATCATAGAATCGTAATAATTGTCTGAGACTATTTTAAATTATGACGTTAAGTGTCCATTGCACCTTTTTTCATATAAAAACATTTTAAGCACAGGAATCAATTCATTTAAAAAAAGAGCTCTTAAACTATGGATATAAATTGTCAAAACAAAGTACAGCACATAAGACCCAGCGATTTTTTCATCCTTTTGGGAATGGTACCGGTACCTATTCAGTTGGGATAATAAATTTGCGTTGTTTTTTCAAACAAAAGCAATATTGTAGGATTAAATTTTTTGCAAACCATTTACCAGACATACATTCCATTGAAATATTTCATTACCCTCAACAAAAGAATATATTTCCCGCACCCACTTCTTCTGTTAAAGTTTCACAATAGATATTTAAAAAAACAAACACTTTTTTTAATTGGAATTTTTTTCACTCCAATTGGGGAAAAAACATACTTTTTGCCATTGGGAATGGTACTGTTTTTCGGTACCACTTATATAAGGAAAAAACGCTGAGACCACTAAAGTACCTGAACAGGAATTGAATGTGCTTTAACAGGTCTTGAGAACATTATCAATTATTTAGAGACGACCCAGAGAGAGGAATCTGCCCTGCTCTTACTAATAAATAGATCCCTATGGTTGTTTAACGGGCTCGAAGGATAGACTTCGGTACACTGGACCGCCCGGTTTACATCCCCATCTGACAGACAAGGCTAAGAGAAAGTGTCTTGCCCAAGAACACGCCGTCGATATTCAGTGGTGCTGGCCTTGCTTGACCCGGGTCCTTCAGTTTCAAGTCCACCAAGCCATTTACTGGCCACGCCTGCACAAGAGTTTAACAGTTTTAACTGACCTGAAGTACGGGAGTATCCATGGTAAATGTCTTCACGATGGCCCTTGCCCCGTCTTGTCCCCCCCTGCTCCAGGTGACGGTATTCCCACTAACATACAGCTCCTCGTCAAAGTTACCCCGCCACTCGTCACTTTGTGTGTAGAATGTCCACTGTTCTTTCTACAAAACAGCAAATATTAGGCTAAAAACTAGGCTAACAATAATGTGTTAGTAATCACTGAAAACAAGGGTACGCAGGCCCATGTCGTTTTTCAGCAGGTTTATATACACATTTTTTAAGGCAACTTTTTATTTCGAAAATGTAAATCCACAATTCATTCCCCCATAAAACTGCATTTCATAGAAAACCACACGATTTTAAGACTATAGAAATAAATCATTTCAGACTTCTCTTCTTTTTGTATATACAACTAAGCATTATTAGGATAATTACATGTAGATATGTTTACCCACCTTGCTATTGTCCTGAATGGATATATCCCTGAATGATTTGAGAAGAGGCAATCCTGGATCAATGTGCACAACATTTTGTACCTGAATTAAACAGATGTACATGTATGATTTCAAAATGTGTTTTGACAAAATTTAATATCCAAAATATTTTTAGGCATCAACATAATAGATCCATCATTGACCAATATGTATCAGAATGTTTTGTTCAAATTTTATTTCTAAAAATAAAAACAACTTAAAACAATACTGTTCTGTAAGTTTGAGTATGTAAAATAAAACGGGCCCTAAATATCCTCTACTAGCTAGCATGGCTCTTATAACAAGCACACCATCTAGCGGGCCATATAAAATTATGCTCTTCGTTAGCAAGGTTAAATGGATCATGTGAAGATGTGCACAAAGTTTTATTGTTGTAGACCTTATACTTCGAAAGGACCAGGGTTCAAATTTAACACTTATTTACTTGCTAAATGCAAGTACCGGTAGATTTTTGCAAATTGCAAGTAGAAAATATTAGCACTTGCTAAATTGTTCAAGTAATAAAAGAAACCCACTAGGCCTCAGTCTACATTTATTCCCTGAACAGATTTATCTAACTTAGTTAAATAGGTGGATATAAGTAAGTATAATTATACATTATTACATTCCTGCATCTAGCTGAGTGTGGAAATGTCATTATTTACATGAATAGCAATCATTCTAAAAAGTAAAATGAATCGACTTTTTAAATTATTAATGAAAGTACCTTGATTAAAATAACAAGTAGATAACCTTCACACTTGCTTTTTTTAGCAAGTGGCTAAACATATTAATTAAATTTGATCCCTTAAGACAACGCCACAACATAATACCCTTTAGGCATATAAAAACAGAGTGAATGTATACTGTCAATCTGATGCATAATAACCAAGTATCAGCTTTAAAGCAGAATCAGAGAAGATTTGTTTCTGTCTATTTTCTTTGATGTTCACCTAGGTATTTACAAAATGTTGTCCTTCACCTAATGACTGAATATAAAAAGCTATGACTTGTAATTTGTAATTATTATATGTCTTTTGTAAAAAACCAAACATTTCCCATGAAGTATGCTTTGACAATGTCCATTATTCATTGATAACACTTAATACCCGATCCTTACAGTTCACTCCCTATCATATGGTTTGTTTGTTTGTATGGTGTTTTTCGTCATTTTCAACACATGTCAGGTTATATATGACGGTCGATTTTTTTGTGGTGGAGGCAGACCTCCCACTTTTCCTGGGTAGAACCAGTACTGTACACCTCCCGCCATCTGTAAGAATCGACACTTCCTCACAAGTTGAGCTCCCAGTGGGATTCGGACCCGCAGCGGTGGGAGGCGAGAAGGTTTAGAACGTAACGTTGTTAACCACTCGGCCACGGAGACGCCTCCCTATCATAATGGATTGGTAAATTGGGTATGCCCATCTAGAAAGTGAAGCAGGCATATAGTGTTACAGAAGCACAGCAAACAATACTATGTACAGTGTACAGTACCTGAATTTGGAATTTCCCAGGATGCAGACGAGCATATTCGCGGCCAAATGGAACAAAGTCCTGGGTGTCACAGGCCGTGATCATTTCTTCAGTATCCAGTGTGAAGGCTTCTGCTGGTCACATTTTATAAATCTGAAACAATGATAATTTCTACATCAGCAAATACTCCTTCATAAGGAATATCTTTGCATGGTTTTCCACAGGAAATGTTCAAAGGATAGCGGCATTAAATGAGTTTTATGTGTACACCAGGCATGGGTAGGGGAGAGTTGGGGTGGGTTGGTAGACAGAATTTAACGACACAATTTTCATTCATATTGCAGGATAACCCACAGTACCTTTAAGCTTTAAAAAAAAAGAGGAGATTATACGGACCCGCTACGAGATTCTGATATTGGATGGGGTTTGGGACAATTTTAAATAATTCATTAATTGAGGTTATTTTGTCATCAATTTATATTTAAATCTCAAATAAATAAATGGAGGCATATTTATAATTTTGAGTGTTATAATGAAATAAAAATATTTTCAAGATGCATATTAAGCAAAATTTTGACAGGTCAACTTATGTTTGAATTCACCCCAAGTATTGCAGATAGGGGGCTATTAACATGCACAAATCCTGATGAAAAAATCCAACTAGGAAATAAGGATGTGTTTTATTGTAAAAAGTACCTGTGCGAGTATGTTCCAGAGGAACCCTGCACAATAGTAGAGTGTATGCCTCAGTTTGATCAGATGTCTTTACATTACTCAGGGATCACAGGACAGGTTTCAGAGGTTGTGGTCAAATGTATCCTCTTGGTACATCTTTAAAAGATCAAGCCAAACATGGCTAGGGAAGAAGCTTATAGGTGTGCATGGGGGCAGTAAAATTAAACTACTTTTTAAAAGTATTAATGGAGCCTGAGGTGGAAAAGCCAAGACTTTGACATGTTATGCAAATAACTATTTAAGGCAGATCATTCCAGCGAAGTGTGACTCTTAAAAAGAAACAGTGTATGTGGTAATTTGTATATTATTCATAACTTTCACATCTGGTCAACTTCCGGTATGTTGAGATATTCAGTAGGTGAAAATAAAGGGGTTTACTCGGACTTTATCCTCAATCTCTATATGAAAAATGAAAATATTAGACCATGATTTAAATTAAATGTATCCATATTGGTGTTTTAAAATCAGACAACACCAAAAGAAGATGCATACATGTACACAAAAAATAAAGCTTTTAATATAATTATCACTACAAACTAGTTTTATAAAGGGCTAAAGTCAGTTGAGCACCAACGATAAACCCCGAGTTTACCCCCTATCAGAATGTGGAGGACTGTTATTTTATTGATCACTGATTGGTCAACTTATTTTGATGATGTCATGTGAAAGTTATGAATTAGCACAATGGATGAATGGTTTTGTAAAGCGAACAGCGAAAACTCATGACATTCAACATTTGTGATTGAACTATACATTTTAAAGTACAATTTTTTAAACAGAATACATGCGTCAATAATTTTGAACTAACTTAACGATATGTGAGGATGCAATTTCCGAAAACTAAGCACTAAATCAATTTTACATATTCAACTTGTCATAATTCCCGCAAATGGGTCACTTCCGTTTTGAGTCGGTGTACATTAACGCTTTATCTGGTTCTCAGACTCAGCGGCAAGGATTCTACTATATTTAGTTCAAGCCGAGTACCACCGCCCAACACCAGTGCGTCCAGTTCAGGCTGACGTTGTTGCACGTAAACATTTTGAGAAAACTTGGAGATACCAGAAAATATTTTTTTGGTCTCGAAAACAAAGCTGAAATGGCACAATTTAATTTAAAAACTCTTACGGCAATTTCTGTGTTGATTTTGCTAGCTGCAGTCCTTTACAAAAGGCGTTCTGATGGAGTGACAAGAGAAAAATTGGACCAAGTCTTGAATGGCCTTCTGAGGGCTGAAAGGAAAGTGGGTATTGGCAGAAACACCAGAATAGCTCTTGGCTTTGGAGGTTGTGAGGACATCCTGGTTGGGGCGCAAGAACTGCTTTCAAGTCTGAATTTCAGCATTCCATCAGTGCCCGAGCATTTTGAGAATATCTTGACAGAGAATGAACTAACCAAGATGTTTGCATATTTCTTCAGACATGGTGCGGCAGCAGAGTAAGCAGAGTAAATGATTCAGAATGAACCATCTAAATCCATTTCCACACTTTAACAACTAAAACTTATAAATAAAAGTACATATACCCATGATTAGACGCTTACAACTAGAGCTAGCTTTTATCTCCAGTCTTCTTTCTGCTTACATCGTTTTTTATGAACGAGGCTATCCGCACGACGGTCGTGCCGATTATTTTCTTTATCCGCACGACCGTCGTGCCGATCATTTTCTTTATCCGCACGACCGTCGTGCCGATTATTTGTGTTGAGAGTTTCCAAGTTACAAATTCGTAATGTATACAAAACAAATATAATACTTAGTGAACAGTTGTATTGTGTAAAATTATGGGTAAACTCGGTAAATTGTGTTTTTGAATAAAAACAAGAACCCTGTACAGTATGTTCCGAAAGGTCCGTATAAGGATATATCTCAAATGGTATACAAGTAAATAACTTATACAGTATGTATAGAACATACTTGCCATTATGGCATAAAGACAGTCAGGTTTGCCAATTTGCCGTTCATCACCCCCAATCAATCCCCTATCATCCTATCTTATTCTGTCTTCTGTTTCAATAGTTTCTTTTTACACATATATTATCGGGAAATAGATATTTAGGTGAAAGTATGGCAAAACAAATAAACACACAAGCTACGTGTGAACAGTAAACAAGTTTATTGACCAATCAGCATATAAACTAACTGAGATTAAAATTCAAAATACTTCTAAACTATTAGGGGGTAGAAGAGAGAAAGAGAAGGACACGTATAGAACATGCGTATCCGTTATATGACGACAAAGCCTATAAGAAAAAAATAATAATAGCTGTCGCAACGTAAATTATTTGCTATCCTGACCTTAACTCCGAAGTGACATTCTATTAAACCGCTATCCCGCCAACAACAGGCAAATTTTAAAACACAAAATCATTATCCATGTGTTGAGCTCATAAAATAAATAATTCATATGTACCGATTAAAAGCCTAGGTGATGTATACTTAAAATACTTGTAAATAAGTATACGTGAAATGAATTTAGAGTTTATAACTCTTAATTCGACACTCAGATTCGACGCTCAGGACAGTTTTGCGGTTTGGCCTGGCTGGTTAAAGCCGTTTATATTGTACCTGTAAAGTTAGGATTCTCAAAATATGTGTAATTTATATTATATACCTCGTTGTACATTTATTGTTAAATTTTGTCGTTGTTGGCGGGGTAGCTCCTTTAATAAGTGTCTTGCGAAAGCTGAAAGCCGTATGCTTGTATTGTAAGAAAGGGGTTATTAATTCATTTATTAATTTACAACAAATTGCAGATAAGTTAATGCTGTAAAATGGTAAAGCGTGCATATGCTAATTAATTTGGCATGATTATGTCATACACACAAAACTTAACACTGTTAATCATGCAAAATTAAATACAAGAAAAGTCACTAGTAAGTAACAAATGCCACCGAAAATGTTTTCTTATGGGAATTCTTACATTGTACATTTGGCTATTCCGCAAACAACAGGCAATTACCGTTCTTCCAAACTCTATCCATGTGTTGAGGTTATAAAATAATGCCTGTAATTGAGTATGCATAAACTGAATTTAGAGTTGGTAACTCATAATTCGACGGACAATAGAGTGCTGGTTTGCCTGACTGGTTAAAGCGTTGATAATGTAGTAAAATAGTTAAGATTCGCAACATATGTAAGTTACACATATACCTTATCGTTAGTAGGCTTAGAAACGAAGTACATTTGTTGTAAAAGTTCCCTGTTGTTGGCGGGATAGGGGTTTAAAAGGGACACATGGCAATCTTGTTTTTTTTTAAAACTAGCGGCCTTTTCTATTTTTTCTAGTCTTTATACATAAATTGCATTTGTTCAATCATTAATGTTAATTATAAGAATTGTATATATAAGCCATTTGTTTTTGCATATTATTAATTTTTGATATCACTGCACCAATATTAAAACTTATAGTATAATAAGACGAAATAGTGAATTCTTAATACAATTTGATTGATTTAAACGTACCCAGGGTAAAGGTAAAAATGATACTGGCTATATAAATTCAAATACTTCAAGATTGCCGTGTGTCCCTTTGTTGTAGTACGGTATAGTCACGCCCATTTAGTTACTCTACATTAAAATATTTAATGTTTTGAAATCATCAAAGGACGTCACAGTGTTACTAACTACACCATGCTACAAAAAAGATAGAGCCTGTCTCAGCTCGTTAGTTATTCTCGTTGTTTAAATAAGCCAACTTCCTGAGACCTGACTATCTATTACTTAACCTGCGTCTCGCTAACAATAACACGTCAAATTTCATATAAAATAACTGAACCGAAACAACGAAATGAAAAATGCCTATATTATGTAACCAACAAATGACACAAATACTCTCAAACTTTAAGAATATTCTGTGATTAAAATGCCATTAATTGTTATTACACATTCATGGCTTACTGCTAAGCTTATATACTATTTCGAAGTGTTTAAATGACATGTTAGCAGATACCGAAAACAATGTTTCTTATCCGAAAGTTTTGACGGACTGCCATGAATACAGAATGCCCTAGGCTACTCATTTCGTGTATGTGAGTGGGAGGAATGCAGGAATAATAAAAAAAACAAAAAAAAACCCACTGATTTGCCAGAAAGTTTCTAAACATAAACATTTGACTAGATACCTACAGTTAGTATGAACATTCAACATGTTGAAAAGAAACAATTAAAACAACCACTTATATAAGGTCCTCTATATGACACACGTAATTCATTAGAACAAACGTAAATGTGTTTATTACTGCATCTGAAACGATCATTTGCTCGGGGTATTATTTACAATTCCTACACTTCTACTTTTAGCTAGAATCTTTATTTGAGTAAATCTTATTCTTAATAGATTTGCAAGAAGTATCTCAACATGAATATTTGACTGGATCTCTAGATGTTCGTTATTATGCAAATTCTAGCAGGTTATCAGTTATTAATACAAGAACTCCTCGTTATGACAAAGCGGAGCAACATAACTCATGTATCCAGTAATGGAAACAAGTACATACCTTTCGTGTTGGATAAAACATATACAACTTTGCTAGACCAACACTGAATTTCTCGTGAGATAAACACCATCCTTTTTTATTTAGATTTTAGCATGAGTGTTTTGTGATAAATAGAATCTTGCATTTGTGCTTATTCTGAAGTCTCTGGACAAATTAATATACTGTTGGGCATTTATGAACTTTCAGCTCGTTTTTATTTGCCTTTCTTTAATAATTGTAATGCTAGACAAATTTCGCGTTATATTAAGATTCAAAACGCTTAATAGAAACATTATAAAACAACCACGTATATAAGATCCTATATATGTCACACTGCATTAGAACAAACGTACATTTGTTTTGTTTCTGCATCTGCCACGGCCATTTCCTCGGTGTATTATATACAGTTCCTACACTTCCACTTGTAAGTAGAAACTTTGTTGGAAAAAATCTCCTTCTTGATAGACATGCACGTTTTGATGAAACCATCCAACACAACTGCTGCATTCGAGAATTCTTTCTTCACCATTGTCTGCGAGTCGGCAGGTTCTTCTACTGTTCTTTTTACACGTTTAATATCTCAAACAAAGCAAACTATACACTTGGTTTCCTTAGACGAACATAATCTAAAACATTGCCCGATAAACAGTAAGACACAGGCATACGTCTCTCTGGTACGATCAACTATTGAGTTGAGAAATTTATTATGTCACTGTATCTACTTTGGAATACGGACCCTTACCAGCAACAAGACATTATTGACCTTGAAAATTCCAAAGGAAACGGGTGGACAAAACGTGAAACCTTCAAATTAGAATAAAAAAAGAAAAAGTCTTTTGAGGTACTTGATAAGAACAAACAATGTTTGGAATAGTTCAAAAATCGAGTGGTTTATATACAATAATGCAAATCAAATATATTTTATTGGTCTACAATCCCACGTAAACATAATATTACATTGAAATTCAACACATATCAATACACTGGCGGTCGTGCGGATAAGGATATTATACGCACGACCGTCGTGCCGATAAGGAAAATAATCGGCACGACAGTCGTGCCGATAGACATTCTCGTTTTTTTAGCTCGACTATTCCGACGAAACACGAGAGCTTATGTAATCACCCCGGGGTCGGCGTCGGCGTTGGCGTTGGCGTCGGCGTCCCACCATCAAGGTTTGCATGTAAGCTGTGTTTACAAGTCTATATCTCTTACATTTCTTATCCTAGCACAACCAAATTTGTTCATGGGCTTCCTTGTAGCATCTATCTTAAGGGCTGCATAAGCATTTTTGGTCCTGTAACCCATGGGCTCCCATGGAACCCCAAATTATGATAGCCCATAAAATGTGCCCCATTTCACATCAAATTTATGCGTGTAAGCTGTGTTTACAAGTCTATATCTCTTACAATTCTTACCCTAGCACAACCAAATTTAACCATTAGCTTCCTTATAGCATTATCATAAGGGCTGCTTAAGTAATTTTGATTCCTGTAACCCCTGGGCTCCCATGGAACCCAAATTCTGATAGCCCTTAAAACTATGTCTAGTTTCACATCATATTTTGCGTGTAAGCTGTGTTTACAGTCTATAATCTCTTACATTTCTTGTCCTAGCTGAACTTAATTTTGGAATTGTTTCCTAATAGTATGTTGTAAAGGGTTGGATAAGTAATTTTGTCTTCTGCAAATTCTGGGCTCCCATGGAACCCAAATCTGTGATGGCCCATAAAATGTGAAATAAAGGCAGATTTAGGTTTGCATGTAAGCATGTATATATCTATAATTTTGGTTTGGGATTTGTTATAGCATTATGGATCTTATTACTTCACCCATATTGGGGCATAGGGCTCCCTCCCCACCCCCCTACACCCGCCCCAACTCCCCTCCACCCTTTTTTTTTTTTTTTTATTTTTTTTTTTTTTATACATATATCTGTCTTGTTTTAGTCAATTCTTACACATATATGTTGCAACCCTCCCCTCCCCCCCCCGCCTCTCACCCCCCCCCCCCCCCCCCCCCACCCAGACTTGAAACTTTTTTTTTTATTTCTTTTTTTACATATTTCTTTGTTGTTTTAAGTCAATTCTTACACATCACATATATGTTGCCCCCCTCCCCCACCATACCCACTCCCTGCCTCTCATCCCCGCTCCATCCCCCCCCCCCACCTCACCCCCCACTTGATTTTTTTTTTTTTTACATATTTCTGTGTTGCTTTTGTAAATTCTTACACATATATGTTGCTGCCCCTCCCTAAACCCCCGCCTCTCACCCCCCCCACCCGCCCCACCCCAATTGAAACTTTTTTTTTTACATGTTTCTTTGTTGTTTATTGTTTTAGTCAATTCTTACACATATGTGTTCCACCCCCCCCCCCACTTGAAACTTTTTTTTTTTTACATATTTCTGTGTTGCTTTTGTCAATTCTTATACATATATGTTGCCCCACCCCCGCTACCCCCAACCACCCCACCCCCACTTGAAAATCATATTATTTTTATTTCCATATTTCTGTGTTTTTTTAGTCGATTCTTACACATATATGTTGCAACTGCCCCCCCCCCCCCCCCCCCCCCCCCCCCCCCCCCCCCCCCCCCACTCGTTATGACAAAGCGGAGCAACATAACTCATGTATCCAGTAATGGAAACAAGTACATACCTTTCGTGTTGGATAAAACATATACAACTTTGCTAGACCAACACTGAATTTCTCGTGAGATAAACACCATCCCTTTTTTATTTACGATTTTAGCATGAGTGTTTTGTGATAAACTAGAATCTTGCATTTGTGCTTATTCTGAAGTCTCTGGACAAATTAATATACTGTTGGGCATTTATGAACTTTCAGCTCGTTTTTATTTGCCTTTCTTCTAATAATTTTAATGCTAGACAAATTTCGCGTTATATTAAGATTCAAAACGCTTAATAGAAACATTATAAAACAACCACGTATATAAGATCCTATATATGTCCACACTCCGCCATTAGAACAAACGTACATTTGTTTTGTTTCTGCATCTGCCCACGGCCATTCCTCTCGGTGTATTATATACAGTTCCTACACTTCCACTTGTAAGTAGAAACTTTGTTGGAAAAAATCTCCTTCTTGATAGACATGCACGTTTTGATGAAACCATCCAACACAACTGCTGCATTCGAGAATTCTTTCTTCACCATTGTCTGCGAGTCGGCAGGTTCTTCTACTGTTCTTTTTACACGTTTAATATCTCAAACAAAGCAAACTAGTACACCTTGGTTTCCTTAGACGAACATAATCTAAAACATTGCCCGATAAACAGTAAGACACAGGCATACGTCTCTCTGGTACGATCAACTATTGAGTTGAGAAATTTTATTATGTCACTGTAATCTACTTTGGAATACGGACCCTTACCAGCAACAAGACATTATTGACCTTGAAAATTCCAAAGGAAACGGGTGGACAAAACGTGAAACCTTCAAATTAGAATAAAAAAAGGAAAAGTCTTTTGAGGTACTTGATAAGAACAAACAATGTTTGGAATAGTTCAAAAATCGAGTGGTTTATATACAATAATGCAAATCAAATATATATTTTATTGGTCTAAATCCCACGTAAACATAATATTACATGAAATTCAACACATATCAATACACTGGCGGTCGTGCGGATAAGGAATATTATACGCACGACCGTCGTGCCGATAAGGAAAATAATCGGCACGACAGTCGTGCCGATAGACATTCTCGTTTTTTAGCTCGACTATTCGAAGAATAAGAGAGCTTATGTAATCACCCCGGGGTCGGCGTCGGCGTCGGCGTTGGCGTTGGCGTCGGCGTGCCCACATCAAGGTTTGCATGTAAGCTGTTTACAAGTCTATATCTCTTACATTTCTTATCCTAGCACAACCAAATTTGTTCATGGGCTTCCTTGTAGCATTATCTTAAGGGCTGCATAAGCATTTTTGGTTTCCTGTAACCCATGGGCTCCCATGGAACCCAAATTATGATAGCCCATAAAATGTGCCCCATTTCACATCAAATTTTGCGTGTAAGCTGTGTTTACAAGTCTATATCTCTTACAATTCTTACCCTAGCACAACCAAATTTAACACATTAGCTTCCGTATAGCATTATCATAAGGGCTGCTTAAGTAATTTGATTCCTGTAACCCCTGGGCTCCCATGGAACCCAAATTCTGATAGCCCTTAAACTATGTCTGGTTTCACATTCATATTTTGCGTGTAAGCTGTGTTTACAGTCTATTATCTCTTACATTTCTTGTCCTAGCTGAACTTAATTTTGGAATTGGTTTCCTTATAGTATGTTGTAAGGGTTGGATAAGTAATTTTGTCTTCTGCAAATTCTGGGCTCCCATGGAACCCAAAATTGTGATGGGCCCATAAAATGTGAAATAAAGGCAGATTTAGGTTTGCATGTAAGCATGTATATATCTATAATTTTGGTTTGGGATTTTGTTATAAGCATTATGGATCTTATTACTTCACCCATTTGGGGCATGGGCTCCCTCCCCACCCCCCTACACCCGCCCCAACTCCCCTCCACCCCTTTTTTTTTTTTTTTATTTTTTTTTTTTTATACATATTTCTGTCTTGTTTTAGTCAATTCTTACACATATATGTTGCAACCCTCCCCTGCCTCCCACCTGCCTCTCACCCCCGCCCCCCCCCCACCCAGCACTGAAACTTTTTTTTTATTTCTTTTTTTTACATATTTCTTTGTTGTTTTAGTCAATCTTACACATCACATATATGTTGCCCCTCCCACCTACCATACCCACGTCCTGCCTCTCATCCCCGCTCCATCCCCCCCCCCCCACCTCACCCCCACTTGATTTTTTTTTTTTTTACATATTTCTGTGTTGCTTTTGTAAATTCTTACACATATATGTTGCTGCCCCTCCCTAAACCCCCGCCTCTCTCACCCCCCCCACCCTTCACCCCGCCCCCAATTGAAACTTTTTTTTTTACATGTTTCTTTGTTGTTTATTGTTTTAGTCAATTCTTACACATATGTGTTCCCACCCCCCCCCACTTGAAACTTTTTTTTTTTTTACATATTTCTGTGTTGCTTTTGTCAATTCTTATACATATATGTTGCCCCACCCCCGCTACCCACCACCACCCCACCCCCACTTGAAAATCATATTATTTTTATTTCCATATTTCTGTGTTTTTTTAGTCGATTCTTACACATATATGTTGCAACTGCCCCCCCCCCCCCCCCCCCCCCCCCCACCCCCCCCCCCCCCCCCCCCCACCCCCCACCACCTCACCCCCATACACACACTTGAAACTTTTTTTTTTTTTTTTTAAATATTTCTCTACACATATATATTGCCATCACCAACCCCCACTCACCACCCACCATCCACCCCCACCCCCGCACCACACTCAACTCATTTTTATTTTTTTTTTACGTATTTCTGTGTAGTTCAGTTCTTACACATAGTAATATGTTGTGCTCCCAACTCCACCCCACATTGTTGTAGCCTTGTTTTCTGATGGTATATACTTGCTATAAATTTATTATTCTCTGAAAAATCGAATAGTCGAGCTGCGCTGTTCTCCGGCAGCTCTTGTTATATTATATGGTCTTGAAACGTAAATATAGCTGTATTTTACTAAGTAACGATGACAACACATTCTGCGCATGCCCTGTTTATATCTGTCACAATGATAAATAGGTCATAAATAAAGACCCTAATTTGGTAGTAAATAAGGCTGATGGGGTCATTGTCGTATCGGGTACTACAGAAAGGTACCCAGGGTACATTTATGTATACAGAAACGTACCCGAAAATCTTTGAATTCCAGAACGGCCCCCAAATATACCAGAAACGTACCCGGACAAACAAGATCTCATTGTGGAATTGAAACAATTTAGAACTTGATAAAACAACTACTTAACATATGATTGTTTTTCATCAACTATCGCGCTATTTAGGGTATCATAGTTAGTATAAAATACAGAACGTATTATCGTAAAACCGGAAGTTGTAAATCTTCAAACCCCACGCAAAAAAGTAAACAAATATGCAACTCGTCGTTCAAGAAGAGTTGGTCAAATACTTAGACCCAACTGCATTCTTTTAAGGCGGAGGCAACTGCGAGCGGCTTTTAAAAAGTAAATTGATTAAACTTTGTAAACATTGTGAAAGTTTCGTTTCCGTGAAGTAACAGAACGCATTACGGCCGCGTTTTACGACATTGTATTTTGTCTCCTCGGGTACATTTATGTTTAATTTTGGACCTTTCTGGATTTCGATGATTTTCGGGTACGTTTCTGTATACATAAATGTACCCTGGGTGCCTTTTTGTAGTACCCCGGTACGACAAT
>JAWPHD010009897.1:0-99182 GCA_037043455.1 Cyrtodaria siliqua
CTGTCCAGCCAATTGCGCATGTGCATGTGTCGGTGCCAGAACAGATTCCACCATTTTTCACATGCAGAAGTACAAGTAAAAGCTTAAATAAAAATCAATTATATAATACTGATGGAAATACGTGAAGGTGCAACATTCCACAACATTTAAAACTAAGAAACAAAGATATAACGACGGAATACCAGATGAAAATATTATCACATTGTGTGAAACTATCCATTTAACTTGAACAATGATCCGAGTACAATCATCTTTATAACGTATAACTTGAAGCAAATTATTCTTATAAATGATAGTTGTGTACAGTGTACATAGTTTTACATGTTCCACATGTAGGTCCAGTCCATCCAAGTACGTATGTGCATGTGTCAGAACCAGAACACGTTCCACCTTTTTCACATGCATTATCACAAACGGCTTAAGTAACAAAAAAATGCAATCATTGAAATGGCAAGAACGAAGATATTGAAACACAAGTGGTATGTTTCACAAACCAAAAAATCAATTACAAAATGCCAAGAAAAGTGTATGATTGTGAGCATTAATACAGGTGTTTTTTTAATGTTGCCTCCATTTGAATACGTGGTAGAATAAATTAATCTGTGCAATGATGTATGTCACGAAGTAGCTATATGATTTTTTTTCCTAACCTAGGGTTATTCTGCTAATTTAGCAACAGGATTGATTGATGAAACAATGAATTTCATCAACAAGAGCAATGTTTACCCTTCATCACTCTACAAAGTTGCATACACACAATTTTCCTCATACGTCTACTACACCATTTCGCGGGCAATCGTAGTGATAATTGTATCTTGAATATATACAATTGGCATTAAACAATGCTGTATAGGTATGTGAATACTATACCATTTATGAGCAGTACTGTTCTCAAAATACATCTTTGTAAAATATATGTCACATGCTTTATTTATATAAAATGGTCACACTTACCACGAATTAAAAGTGCCAAAACCAGGAATAAATATTGAATTACAATTTCTAGTTTTAACTTGTTATTGCAACATTTACAAACCAATTGAAATATTCTAATTCATGACTGTCTTGTATACAGCTTTACCTGTTCCGCATGTAACTCCTGTCCAGCCAATTGCGCATGTGCATGTGTCAGTGCCAGAACAGATTCCACCATTTTCACATGCAGGAGTACAAGTAAAAGCTAAAATAAAAATCAATTATATAATACTGATGGAAATACCGTGAACGTGCAACATTCCACAACATTTAATACTAAAGAAACCAAAGATATAACGACAGAATACCAGATGAAAATATAATCACATTGTGTGAAACTATCAATTTAACTTGAACAAATGATCGAGTACAATCATCTTTATAACGTATAACTTGAAGCAAATTATTCTTATAAATGATCGTTTGTGTACAGTGTACATAGTTTTACATTTTTCACATGTAGGTCCAGTCCATCCAAGTACGTATGTGCATGTGTCAGAACCAGAACACGTTCAACCATTTTCACATGCATTATCACAAACAGCTTAAGTAACACAAAAATGCAATCATTGAAATGGCAAGAACGAAGAATATTGAAACACACGTGGTATTATTTCACAAACCAAAAATCAATTACAAAATACCAAGAAAAGTGTATGATTGTGAGCATTAATACAGGTGGTTTTTAATGTTGCCTCCATTTGAATACGTGGTAGAATAAATTAATCTGTGCAATGATGTATGTCACGAAGTAGCTATATGATTTCTATTTCCTAACCTCGGGTTATTCTGCACATTTAGCAACAGGATGCATTGATGAAACAATGAATATCATCAACAAGAGCAATGTTTACCCTTCATCACTCTACAAAGTTCCATACACACAATTTTCCTCATACGTCTACTACACCATTTCGCGGGCAATCGTAGTGATAATTGTATCTTGAATATATACCCTTGGCATTAAACAATGCTGTATAAGTATGTGAATACTATACATTTTATGAGCAGTACTGTTCTCAAAATACATCTTTGTAAAATATATGTCACATTCTTTATTTATATAAAATGGTCACACTTACCACGATATAATAGTGCCAAACGACGAGGAATAAATATTGAATTACAATTTCTAGTTTTAACTTGTTATTGCAACATTTACAAACCAATTGAAATATTCTAATTCATGACTGTCTAGTATACAGCTTTACCTGTTCCGCATGTAGCTCCTGTCCAGCCAATTGCGCATGTGCACTCGTCAGTGCCAGAACAGATTCCACCATTTACACATGCAGAAGTACAAGTAAAAGCTTAAATAAAAATCAATTATATAATACTGATGGAAATACCGTGAAGGTGCAACATTCCACAACATTAAAAACTAAAGAAACCTAAGATATAACGACGGAATACCAGATGAAAATATTATAACATTGTTTGAAACTATCAATTTAATTTGAACAAATGATCGAGTACAATCATCTTTATAACGTATAACTTGAAGCAAATTATTCTTATAAATGATCGTTTGTGTACAGTGTACATAGTTTTACATGTTCCGCATGTAGGTCCAGTCCATCCAAGTACATATGTGCATGTGTCAGAACCAGAACACGTTCCACCATTTTCACATGCATTAGCACAAACAGCTTAAGTAACAAAAAAATGCAATCATTCAAATGGCAAGAACGAAGAATATTAAAACACAAGTGGTATTATTTCACAAACCAAAAAATCAATTACAAAATACCAAGAAAAGTGTATGATTGTGAGCATTAATACAGGTGGTTTTTAATGTTGCCTTCATTTGAATACGTGGTAGAATAAATTAATCTGTGCAATGACGTATGTAACGAAGTAGCTATATGATATTTATTTCCTAACCTCGGGTTATTCTGCACATTTAGCAACAGGATGCATTGATGAACAATGAATATCATCAACAAGAGCAATGTTTACCCTTCATCACTCTACAAAGTTCCATACACACAATTTTCCGTATACGTCTACTATACCATTTCGCGGGCAATCGTAGTGATAATTGTTTCTTGAATATATATCCCTGTCATTAAACAATGCTGTATAAGTATGTGAATACTATACATTTTATGAGCAGTACTGTCTTCAAAATACATCTTTGTAAAATATATGTCACATGCTTTATTTATTTAAAATGGTCACGCTTCCCACGATATAATAGTGCCAACAGACGAGGAATAAATATTGAATTACAATTTCTAGTTTTAACTTGTTATTGCAACATTTACAAACCAATTGAAATATTCTAATACGTGATTGTCTTGTATACTGCTTTACCTGTTCCGCATGTAACTCCTGTCCAGCCAATTGCGCATGTGCATGTGTCAGTGCCAGAACAGATTCCACCATTTTCACATGCAGGAGTACAAGTAAAAGCTAAAATAAAAATCAATTATATAATACTGTTGGAAATACCGTGAACGTGCAACATTCCACAACATTTAAAACTAAAGAAACCAAAGATATAACGACAGAATACCAGATGAAAATATAATCACATTGTGGTTTTTAATGTTGCCTTCATTTGAATACGTGGTAGAATAAATTAATCTGTGCAATGACGTATTTAACGAAGTAGCTATATGATATTTATTTCCTAACCTCGGGATATTCTGCACATTTAGCAACAGGATGCATTGATGAACAATGAATATCATCAACAAGAGCAATGTTTACCCTTCATCACTCTACAAAGTTCCATACACACAATTTTCCTCATACGTCTACTATACCATTTCGCGGGCAATCGTAGTGATAATTGTATCTTGAATATATACCCATGGCATTAAACATTGCTGTATACAGGGGCGTAGCCAGCGAGACGCACTTACGCACGTGCATAACATCGATTTCAAAAGGTAAAAAATAATTATGGCCAAAAATGGCATAAAAATCGAAGGCTAACTTAACTCATGACATGTTTTTTTCATTTTTAAAGAAATTATTTTACCCTAAAAGGCCGCCAAAATGTGACAAAAAAAACACCAGAGGCTGCCAAAGGATGTCTATATTTTAAAATTGTCTAACACCCCCAGCTGGAGGGGGCGACCCCCTCCCACACCTACCCCCGACTCGGCGCTACGCGTCAAGGATAATTCCTTCGGCAATACGGGTGCGTACTTAAGATTTAGCCTGACTACGCCTCTGATATATGTATGTGAATACTATACATTTTATGAGCAGTACTGTTCTCAAAATACATCTTTGTAAAATATATGTCACATGATTTATTTATATAAAATGGTCATACTTATCACGAAATAATAGTGCCAAAAGACGAGGAATAAATATTGAATTACAATTTCTAGTTTTAACTTGTTATTGCAACAATTGCAAACCAATTGAAATAATCTAATTCATGGCTGTCTGGTATACAGCTTTACCTGTTCCGCATGTAGCTCCTGTCCAGCCAATTGCGCATGTGCATGTGTCGGTGCCAGAACAGATTCCACCATTTTCACATGCAGAAGTACAAGTAAAAGCTTAAATAAAAATCAATTATATAATACTGATGGAAATACGTGAAGGTGCAACATTCCACAACATTTAAAACTAAAGAAACCAAAGATATAACGACGGAATACCAGATGAAAATATTATCACATTGTGTGAAACTATCCATTTAACTTGAACAAATGATCGAGTACAATCATCTTTATAACGTATAACTTGAAGCAAATTATTCTTATAAATGATAGTTTGTGTACAGTGTACATAGTTTTACATGTTCCACATGTAGGTCCAGTCCATCCAAGTACGTATGTGCATGTGTCAGAACCAGAACACGTTCCACCTTTTTCACATGCATTATCACAAACGGCTTAAGTAACAAAAAAATGCAATCATTGAAATGGCAAGAACGAAGAATATTGAAACACAAGTGGTATTGTTTCACAAACCAAAAAATCAATTACAAAATGCCAAGAAAAGTGTATGATTGTGAGCATTAATACAGGTGTTTTTTAATGTTGCCTCCATTTGAATACGTGGTAGAATAAATTAATCTGTGCAATGATGTATGTCACGAAGTAGCTATATGATTTTTTTTCCTAACCTAGGGTTATTCTGCTAATTTAGCAACAGGATTGATTGATGAAACAATGAATTTCATCAACAAGAGCAATGTTTACCCTTCATCACTCTACAAAGTTGCATACACACAATTTTCCTCATACGTCTACTACACCATTTCGCGGGCAATCGTAGTGATAATTGTATCTTGAATATATACAATTGGCATTAAACAATGCTGTATAGGTATGTGAATACTATACCATTTATGAGCAGTACTGTTCTCAAAATACATCTTTGTAAAATATATGTCACATGCTTTATTTATATAAAATGGTCACACTTACCACGAATTAAAAGTGCCAAAACCAGGAATAAATATTGAATTACAATTTCTAGTTTTAACTTGTTATTGCAACATTTACAAACCAATTGAAATATTCTAATTCATGACTGTCTTGTATACAGCTTTACCTGTTCCGCATGTAACTCCTGTCCAGCCAATTGCGCATGTGCATGTGTCAGTGCCAGAACAGATTCCACCATTTTCACATGCAGGAGTACAAGTAAAAGCTAAAATAAAAATCAATTATATAATACTGATGGAAATACCGTGAACGTGCAACATTCCACAACATTTAATACTAAAGAAACCAAAGATATAACGACAGAATACCAGATGAAAATATAATCACATTGTGTGAAACTATCAATTTAACTTGAACAAATGATCGAGTACAATCATCTTTATAACGTATAACTTGAAGCAAATTATTCTTATAAATGATCGTTTGTGTACAGTGTACATAGTTTTACATTTTTCACATGTAGGTCCAGTCCATCCAAGTACGTATGTGCATGTGTCAGAACCAGAACACGTTCAACCATTTTCACATGCATTATCACAAACAGCTTAAGTAACACAAAAATGCAATCATTGAAATGGCAAGAACGAAGAATATTGAAACACACGTGGTATTATTTCACAAACCAAAAATCAATTACAAAATACCAAGAAAAGTGTATGATTGTGAGCATTAATACAGGTGGTTTTTAATGTTGCCTCCATTTGAATACGTGGTAGAATAAATTAATCTGTGCAATGATGTATGTCACGAAGTAGCTATATGATTTCTATTTCCTAACCTCGGGTTATTCTGCACATTTAGCAACAGGATGCATTGATGAAACAATGAATATCATCAACAAGAGCAATGTTTACCCTTCATCACTCTACAAAGTTCCATACACACAATTTTCCTCATACGTCTACTACACCATTTCGCGGGCAATCGTAGTGATAATTGTATCTTGAATATATACCCTTGGCATTAAACAATGCTGTATAAGTATGTGAATACTATACATTTTATGAGCAGTACTGTTCTCAAAATACATCTTTGTAAAATATATGTCACATTCTTTATTTATATAAAATGGTCACACTTACCACGATATAATAGTGCCAAACGACGAGGAATAAATATTGAATTACAATTTCTAGTTTTAACTTGTTATTGCAACATTTACAAACCAATTGAAATATTATAATTCATGACTGTCTTGTATACAGCTTTACCTGTTCCGCATGTAGCTCCTGTCCAGCCAATTGCGCATGTGCATGTGTCAGTGCCAGAACAGATTCCCCAATATTCACATGCAGGAGTACAAGTAAAAGCTAAAATAAAAATCAAAGTATATAATACTGATGAAAATACCGTGATCGTGCAACATTCCACAACATTTAAAACTAAAGAAACCAAAGATATAACGACAGAATACCAGATGAAAATATTTTCACATTGTGTGAAACTATCAATTTAACTTGAACAAATGATCGAGTACAATCATCTTTATAACTTATAACTTGAAGCAAATTATTCTTATAAATGATCGTTTGTGTACAGTGTACATAGTTTTACATGTTCCACATGTAGGTCTAGTCCATCCAAGTACGTATGTGCGTGTGTCAGAACCAGAACACGTTCCACAATTTTCACATGCATTATCACAAACAGCTTAAGTAACACAACAATGCAATCATTGAAATGGCAAAAACGAAAAATATTGAAACACACGTGGTATTGTTTCACAAACCAAAAAATCAATTACAAAATACCAAGAAAAGTGTATGATTGTGAGCATTAATACAGGTGGTTTTTAATGTTGCCTCCATTTGAATACGTGGTAGAATAAATTAATCTGTGCAATGATGTATGTCACGAAGTAGCTATATGATTTCTATTTCCTAACCTCGGGTTATTCTGCACATTTAGCAACAGGATGCATTGATGAAACAATGAATATCATCAACAAGAGCAATGTTTACCCTTCATCACTCTACAAAGTTCCATACACACAATTTTCCTCATACGTCTACTACACCATTTCGCGGGCAATCGTAGTGATAATTGTATCTTGAATATATACCCTTGGCATTAAACAATGCTGTATAAGTATGTGAATACTATACATTTTATGAGCAGTACTGTTCTCAAAATACATCTTCGTAAAATATATGTCACATCTTTTATTTATATAAAATGGTCATACTTACCACGAAATAATAGTGCGAAAAGACGAGGAATAAATAGTGAATTACAATTTCTTGTTTTAACTTGTTATTGCAACATTTACAAACCAATTGAAATATTCTAATTCATGACTGTCTTGTATACAGGTTTACCTGTTCCGCATGTAGCTCCTGTCCAGCCAATTGCGCATGTGCATGTGTCAGTGCCAGAACAGATTCCACCATTTACACATGCAGAAGTACAAGTAAAAGCTAAAATAAAAATCAATTATATAATACTGATGGAAATACCGTGAAGGTGCAACATTCCACAACATTTAAAACTAAAGAAACCAGAGATATAACGACGGAATACCAGATGAAAATATTATAACATTGTTTGAAACTATCAATTTAACTTGAACAAATGATCGAGTACAATCATCTTTAAAACGTATAACTTGAAGCAAATTATTCTTATAAATGATCGTTTGTGTACAGTGTACATAGTTTAACATGTTCCACATGTAGGTCCAGTCCATCCAAGTACGTATGTGCATGTGTCAGAACCAGAACACGTTCCACCATTTTCACATGCATTAGCGCAAACAGCTTAAGTAACACAACAATGCAGTCATTGAAATGGCAAGAACGAAGAATATTGAAACACAAATGGTATTATTACACAAACCAAAGAATCAATTAAAAAATACCAAGAAAAGTGTATGATTGTGAGCATTAATACAGCTGTTTTTTTAATGTTGACTCCATTTTAATACGTGGTAGAATAAATTAATCGGTGCAATGATGTATGTCACGAAGTAGCTATATGATTTTTATTTCCTAACCTCAGGTTACTGTTTACATTTAGCAACAGGATGCATTGATGAAACAATGAATATCATCAACAAGAGCAATTGTTACCCTTCATCACTCTACAAAGTTCCATACACACAATTTTCCTCATACGTCTACTATACCATTTCGCGGGCAATCGTAGTGATAATTGTATCTTGAATATACAACCTTGGCATTGAACAATGCTGTATAAGTATGTGAATACTATACATTTTATGAGCAGTACTGTTCTCAAAATACATCTTTGTGAAATATATGTCACATGCTTTATTTATATAAAATGGTCATACTTACCACGAAATAATAGTGCCAAAAGACGAGGAATAAATATTGAATTACAATTTCTAGTTTTAACTTGTTAGTGCAACATTTAAAAACCAATTGAACTATTCTAATACATGACTGTCTAGTATACTGCTGTACCTGTTCCGCATGTAGCTCCTGTCCATCCAGTTGCGCATGTGCATGTGTCAGGACTTGAACAGGTTCCACCATTTGCACATACATTAGCACAAACAGCTTAAGTAAAAACAAAAATGCAATAATTGAAATAGCAAGAATACAAAATACATATTGTAACAAGAAATGTATTATTACACAAACCACAGAAACATTCATAAAATACAAAGGAAATAGTATGAGTATGGGCATTAATAAACGTGTTTGTTACTTTTGCCTGCGTTTGAACACGTGGTAGAATATATTAATATGTGTAATGATGTATGTCGCGAAGTAGCTATATGATTTTTATTTTCTAACCTCGGGTTATTGCGCACATTTAGCAACAGACTACATTTATGAAGCAATTAATATAATCAACAGGAACACGTTTTACCCTTCATCACTAAACAAAGTAAAGAAAACTTGTCCCATACACACATTTTCCCCTATATTTCTATCATACCGTATCGCTGGCAATCGTAGTGCTTATTTTATCTTGAATACAATATTGAGTTGGCTTTGAACAATGCTGTATATGTACGTGAATACTATGCATTTTATGAGCAGTACTTATCTCAAAATCTACATTTGTAAATTATATGTCACATGCTTTATTTACCTAAAATGGTCATACTTACTACGAAATAATAGTGCCGAAAGACGGGTAATAAATATTCAAGTATAATTTCTTGTTTTAACGTGTTAGTGCAACATTAAAACACCAATTAAAATATTCTAATACATGACTGTCTAGTATACAACTTTACCTGTTCCGCATGTAGCTCCTGTCCATCCAGTTGCGCATGTGCATGTGTCAGTGCTAGAACAGGTTCCACCATTTTCACATGCAGAAGCACAAGTAAAAGCTAAAATGAAAATCAAAGTATTTAATACTGATGGAAATATCGCGAACTTGCAACATTTCACAACATTTAAAACAGAAGAAACCAAATATATAACGACAGAATACCAGGTGAAATTATTATCACATTTGTTAGAAACTATAAATTTAACTTGAACAAATGATCGAGAACAATCGTCTTTAAAACGTATAACTTGAAGCAAATTATTCTTATAAATGATCGTTTGTGTACAGTGTACATAGTTTTACATGTTCCGCATGTAGGCCCAGTCCATCTAAGTACGTATGTGCATGTGTCAGAACCAGAACACGTTCCACTATTTGCAAATGCATTAGCGCAAACAGCTTAAGTAACACAACAATGCAGTCATTGAAATGGCAAGAACGAAGAATATTGAGACACGAATGGTATTATTACACAAACCAAAGAATCAATTACAAAATACCACGAAAGGTGAATGATTGTGAGCATTAATACAGGTGGTTTTTAATGTTGCCTCCATTTCAATACGTGTTAGAATAAATTAATCTGTGGAGTGATGTATGTCACGAAGTAGCTATATGATTTTTATTTCCTAACCTAGGGTTATTCTGCAAATTTAGCAACAGGATTGATTGATGAAACAATGAATTTCATCAACAAGAGCAATGTTTACCCTTCATCACTCTGCAAAGTTCCATACACACAATTTTCCTCATACGTCTACTATACCATTTCGCGTGCAATCGTAGTGATAATTGTATCTTGAATATATACCCTTTGCATTAAACAATGCTGTAAAAGTATGTGAATACTATACATTTTATGAGCAGTACTGTTCTCAAAATACATCTTTGTAAAATATATGTCACATGTTTTATTTATATAAAATGGTCATACTTACCACGAAATAATAGTGCGAAAAGACGAGGAATAAATAGTGAATTACAATTTCTAGTTTTAACTTGTTATTGCAACATTTACAAACCAATTGAAATATTCTAATTCATGACTGTCTTGTATACAGCTTTACCTGTTCCGCATGTAGCTCCTGTCCAGCCAATTGCGCATGTGCATGTGTCAGTGCCATAACAGATTCCACCATTTTCACATGCAGAAGCACAAGTAAAAGCTAAAATGAAAATCAAAGTATATAACACTGATGGAAATACCGTGAGCGTGCAACATTCCACAACATTTAAAACTAAAGAAACCAAAGATATAACGACAGAATACCAGATGAAAATATTATCACATTGTGCGAAACTATCAATTTAACTTGAACAAATGATCGAGTACAATCATCTTTAAAACGTATAACTTGAAGCAAATTATTCTTATAAATGATCGTTTGTGTACAGTGTACATAGTTTTACATGTTCCACATGTAGGTCCAGTCCATCCAAGTACGTATGTGCATGTGTCAAAACCAGAACACGTTCCACCATTTTCACATGCATTATCACAAACAGCTTAAGTAACACAAAAACGCAATCATTGAAATCGCAAGAACGAAGAATATTGAAACGCAAGTGGTATTATTGCACAAACCAAAGAATCAATTACAAAATACCAAGAAAAGTGTATGATTGTGAGCATTAATACAGGTGGTTTTTAATGTTGCCTCCATTTGAATACGTGGTAGAAAAAATTAATCTGTGCAATGATGTATGTCACGAAGTAGCTATATGATTTCTATTTCCTAACCTAGGGTTATTCTGAACATTTAGCAACAGGATGCGTTGATGAACAATGAATATCATCAACAAGAGCAATGTTTACCCTTCGTCACTCTACAAAGTTCCATACACACACTTTTCCTTATACGTTTACTATACCATGTCGCGGGCAATCGTAGTGATAATTGTATCTTGAATAGATACCTTGGCATTAAACAATGCTGTATAAGTATGTGAATACTATACATTTTATGAGCAGTACTGTTCTCAAAATACATCTTTGTAAAATATATATCACATGCTTTATTTATATAAAATGGTCATACTTATCACGAAATAATAGTGCCCAAAGACGAGGAATAAATATTGAATTACAATTTCTAGTTTTAACTTGTTATTGCAACATTTACAAACCAATTGAAATATTCTAATTCATGACTGTCTAGTATACAGCTTTACCTGTTCCGCATGTAGCTCCTGCCCAGCCAATTGCGCATGTGCACTCGTCAGTGCCAGAACAGATTCCACCATTTACACATGCAGAAGTACAAGTAAAAGCTTAAATAAAAATCAATTATATAATACTGATGGAAATACCGTGAAGGTGCAACATTCCACAACATTAAAAACTAAAGAAACCTAAGATATAACGACGGAATACCAGATGAAAATATTATAACATTGTTTGAAACTATCAATTTAATTTGAACAAATGATCGAGTACAATCATCTTTATAACGTATAACTTGAAGCAAATTATTCTTATAAATGATCGTTTGTGTACAGTGTACATAGTTTTACATGTTCCGCATGTAGGTCCAGTCCATCCAAGTACATATGTGCATGTGTCAGAACCAGAACACGTTCCACCATTTTCACATGCATTAGCACAAACAGCTTAAGTAACAAAAAAATGCAATCATTGGAATGGCAAGAACGAAGAATATTGAAACACAAGTGGTATTATTTCACAAACCAAAAAATCAATTACAAAATACCAAGAAAAGTGTATGATTGTGAGCATTAATACAGGTGGTTTTTAATGTTGCCTTCATTTGAATACGTGGTAGAATAAATTACTCTGTGCAATGACGTATGTAACGAAGTAGCTATATGATATTTATTTCCTAACCTCGGGTTATTCTGCACATTTAGCAACAGGATGCATTGATGAACAATGAATATCATCAACAAGAGCAATGTTTACCCTTCATCACTCTACAAAGTTCCATACACACAATTTTCCGTATACGTCTACTATACCATTTCGCGGGCAATCGTAGTGATAATTGTCACTTGAATATATATCCCTGTCATTAAACAATGCTGTATAAGTATGTGAATACTATACATTTTATGAGCAGTACTGTTCTCAAAATACATCTTTGTAAAATATATGTCACATGCTTTATTTATTTAAAATGGTCACGCTTCCCACGATATAATAGTGCCAACAGACGAGGAATAAATATTGAATTACAATTTCTAGTTTTAACTTGTTATTGCAACATTTACAAACCAATTGAAATATTCTAATACGTGATTGTCTTGTATACTGCTTTACCTGTTCCGCATGTAACTCCTGTCCAGCCAATTGCGCATGTGCATGTGTCAGTGCCAGAACAGATTCCACCATTTTCACATGCAGGAGTACAAGTAAAAGCTAAAATAAAAATCAATTATATAATACTGTTGGAAATACCGTGAACGTGCAACATTCCACAACATTTAAAACTAAAGAAACCAAAGATATAACGACAGAATACCAGATGAAAATATAATCACATTGTGGTTTTTAATGTTGCCTTCATTTGAATACGTGGTAGAATAAATTAATCTGTGCAATGACGTATGTAACGAAGTAGCTATATGATATTTATTTCCTAACCTCGGGATATTCTGCACATTTAGCAACAGGATGCATTGATGAACAATGAATATCATCAACAAGAGCAATGTTTACCCTTCATCACTCTACAAAGTTCCATACACACAATTTTCCTCATACGTCTACTATACCATTTCGCGGGCAATCGTAGTGATAATTGTATCTTGAATATATACCCATGGCATTAAACATTGCTGTATACAGGGGCGTAGCCAGCGATACGCACTTACGCACGTGCATAACATCGATTTCAAAAGGTAAAAAATAATTATGGCCAAAAATGGCATAAAAATCGAAGGCTAACTTAACTCATGACATGTTTTTTTCATTTTTAAAGAAATTATTTTACCCTAAAAGGCCGCCAAAATGTGACAAAAAAAACACCAGAGGCTGCCAAAGGATGTCTATATTTTAAAATTGTCTAACACCCCCAGCTGGAGGGGGCGACCCCCTCCCACACCTACCCCCGACTCGGCGCTACGCGTCAAGGATAATTCCTTCGGCAATACGGGTGCGTACTTAAGATTTTAGCCTGACTACGCCTCTGATATATGTATGTGAATACTATACATTTTATGAGCAGTACTGTTCTCAAAATACATCTTTGTAAAATATATGTCACATGATTTATTTATATAAAATGGTCATACTTATCACGAAATAATAGTGCCAAAAGACGAGGAATAAATATTGAATTACAATTTCTAGTTTTAACTTGTTATTGCAACAATTGCAAACCAATTGAAATATTCTAATTCATGGCTGTCTGGTATACAGCTTTACCTGTTCCGCATGTAGCTCCTGTCCAGCCAATTGCGCATGTGCATGTGTCGGTGCCAGAACAGATTCCACCATTTTCACATGCAGAAGTACAAGTAAAAGCTTAAATAAAAATCAATTATATAATACTGATGGAAATACCGTGAAGGTGCAACATTCCACAACATTTAAAACTAAAGAAACCAAAGATATAACGACGGAATACCAGATGAAAATATTATCACATTGTGTGAAACTATCCATTTAACTTGAACAAATGATCGAGTACAATCATCTTTATAACGTATAACTTGAAGCAAATTATTCTTATAAATGATAGTTTGTGTACAGTGTACATAGTTTTACATGTTCCACATGTAGGTCCAGTCCATCCAAGTACGTATGTGCATGTGTCAGAACCAGAACACGTTCCACCTTTTTCACATGCATTATCACAAACGGCTTAAGTAACAAAAAAATGCAATCATTGAAATGGCAAGAACGAAGAATATTGAAACACAAGTGGTATTGTTTCACAAACCAAAAAATCAATTACAAAATGCCAAGAAAAGTGTATGATTGTGAGCATTAATACAGGTGGTTTTTAATGTTGCCTCCATTTGAATACGTGGTAGAATAAACTAATCTGTGCAATGATGTATGTCACGAAGTAGCTATATGATTTCTATTTCCTAACCTCGGGTTATTCTGCACATTTAGCAACAGGATGCATTGATGAAACAATGAATATCATCAACAAGAGCAATGTTTACCCTTCATCACTCTACAAAGTTCCATACACACAATTTTCCTCATACGTCTACTACACCATTTCGCGGGCAATCGTAGTGATAATTGTATCTTGAATATATACCCTTGGCATTATACAATGCTGTATAAGTATGTGAATACTATACATTTTATGAGCAGTACTGTTCTCAAAATACATCTTTGTAAAATATATGTCACATTCTTTATTTATATAAAATGGTCACACTTACCACGATATAATAGTGCCAAACGACGAGGAATAAATATTGAATTACAATTTCTAGTTTTAACTTGTTATTGCAACATTTACAAACCAATTGAAATATTATAATTCATGACTGTCTTGTATACAGCTTTACCTGTTCCGCATGTAGCTCCTGTCCAGCCAATTGCGCATGTGCATGTGTCAGTGCCAGAACAGATTCCCCAATATTCACATGCAGGAGTACAAGTAAAAGCTAAAATAAAAATCAAAGTATATAATACTGATGAAAATACCGTGATCGTGCAACATTCCACAACATTTAAAACTAAAGAAACCAAAGATATAACGACAGAATACCAGATGAAAATATTTTCACATTGTGTGAAACTATCAATTTAACTTGAACAAATGATCGAGTACAATCATCTTTATAACTTATAACTTGAAGCAAATTATTCTTATAAATGATCGTTTGTGTACAGTGTACATAGTTTTACATGTTCCACATGTAGGTCTAGTCCATCCAAGTACGTATGTGCGTGTGTCAGAACCAGAACACGTTCCACAATTTTCACATGCATTATCACAAACAGCTTAAGTAACACAACAATGCAATCATTGAAATGGCAAGAACGAAAAATATTGAAACACACGTGGTATTGTTTCACAAACCAAAAAATCAATTACAAAATACCAAGAAAAGTGTATGATTGTGAGCATTAATACAGGTGGTTGTTAATGTTGCCTCCATTTGAATACGTGGTAGAATAAATTAATCTGTGCAATGATGTATGTCACGAAGTAGCTATATGATTTCTATTTCCTAACCTCGGGTTATTCTGCACATTTAGCAACAGGATGCATTGATAAAACAATGAATATCATCAACAAGAGCAATGTTTACCCTTCATCACTCTACAAAGTTCCATACACACAATTTTCCTCATACGTCTACTATACCATTTCGCGGGCAATCGTAGTGATAATTGTATCTTGAATATATACCCTTGGCATTAAACAATGCTGTATAGGTATGTGAATACTATACATTTTATGAGCAGTACTGTTCTCAAAATACATCTTTGTAAAATATATGTCACATGCTTTATTTATATAAAATGGTCATACTTATCACGAAATGATAGTGCCAAAAGACGAGGAATAAATATTGAATTACAATTTCTAGTTTTAACTTGTTATTGCAACATTTACATGTTTACAAACCAATTGAAATATTCTAATTCATGACTGTCTAGTATACAGCTTTACCTGTTCCGCATGTAACTCCTGTCCAGCCAATTGCGCATGTGCATGTGTCAGTGCCAGAACAGATTCCACCATTTTCACATGCAGAAGTACAAGTAAAAGCTAAAATAAAAATCAATTATATAATACTGATGGTAATACCGTGAACGTGCAACATTCCACAACATTTAAAACTAAAGAAACCTAAGATATAACGACAGAATACCAGATGAAAATATTATCACATTGTGTGAAACTATCAATTTAACTTGAACAAATGATTGAGTACAATCATCTTTTTAAGGTATAACTTGAAGCAAATTATTCTTATAAATGATCGTTTGTGTACAGTGTACATAGTTTTACATGTTCCACATGTAGGTCCTGTCCATCCAAGTACGTATGTGCATGTGTCAGAAAACAGAACACGTTCCACCATTTTCACATGCATTATCACAAATAGCTTAAGTAACACAAAAATGCAATCATTGAAATGGCAAGAACGAAGAATATTGAAACACACGTGGTATTATTTCACAAATCAAAAAATCAATTACAAAATACCAAGAAAAGTGTATGATTGTGAGCATTATACAGGTGGTTTTTATTGTTGCCTCCATTTGAATACGTGGTAGAATAAATTAATCTGTGCAATGATGTGTCACGAAGTAGCTATATGATTCCTATTTCCTAACCTCGGGTTATTCTGCACATTTAGCAACAGGATGCATTGATGAAACAATGAATATCATCAACAAGAGCAATGTTTACCCTTCATCACTCTACAAAGTTCCATACACACAATTTTCCTCATACGTCTACTATACCATTTCGCGGGCAATATTAGTGATAATTGTATCTTGAATATAAACCCTTGGCATTAAACAATGCTGTATATGTATGTGAATACTATACATTTTATGAGCAGTACTGTTCTCAAAATACATCTTTGTAAAATATATGTCACATGCTTTATTTATATAAAATGGTCATACTTACCACGAAATAATAGTGCCAAAAGACGAGGAATAAATATTTAATTACAATTTCTAGTTTTAACTTGTTGGTGCAACATTTAAAAACCAATTGAAATATTATAATACATGACTGTCTAGTGAACAGCTTTACCTGTTCCGCATGTAGCTCCTGTCCATCCAGTTGCGCATGTGCATGTGTCAGTGCCAGAACAGGTTCCACCATTTTCACATGCAGAAGTACAAGTAAAAGCTAAAATAAAAATAAAAGTATTTAATACTGATGGAAATACCGTGAACGTGCATGATCTTTCAACATTTAAAACTAAACAAACCGAATATATAACGACATAATATCAGATGAAAGTATTATCATGTTTGTTAGAAATTATAAATTTAACTGGAACAAATGATCGAGTACAATCGTCTTCATAACGTATCATGAGAGCCGTGTCCACATTTTCAAAAGTGAAATAAGGTGACACATGGAAGTTTTATTCCGGGGAAAGGGTTTTCTTTGGGCACAAATACTAAGAAAAGGGGGCTTGAATTTCTTTTGGGGGGTAAAAGATCAAGTTTTTGGAAATGTGGACACAGATCATGTTGGTGAATTATGCATTTTGTCTGTTTTTTAAAAAATGGAGACACAATCCTGTCAATGTAACAAGTTTTGAAAAGAATAATTAATTATTTTATGAGGAAATTTATTTTTATTTTTATTATTATTATCTTATTATTATTTGTTTTATCTCTTTGGAAGGAAATAAAAGGGAACATATTGCATATGTTAGGCATTTTGTCGGTTTTTTAAATTTGGACACACCATCTATCCTGTCAGTGTTATATATTATATGTTTTGAAGGGAATGAATAAGATTTTTGTTTTAATTTGGACACATCTCTAATCCTGTCAATGTTACACAGTTTGAAGGGAATTAATAAGATCATTTTTTTAATTTGGACACACCTGGACACACATCAATCATGTCAATGTTACAAGTTTTGGAGGAAATGATTTTTTTTATGAGGAAATGTATATTATTACTAAATTCTATACATGAATAAATCAATTTGGAAGGAAATAAAACAGAATATATTGCAAACACAATTTCAGGCAAGCAGAAAATTAGTGATCTCAACTTCCTGCCTCAGCAACATGCCCTGATTTTACTACGCACTATGTCACAATTGTAAATCTTACCTTGTAATTTTGAATTTAACCAATACAATCATAGAAAAACATTTCATTAATAAACATTGTTGACTTTGTCCCCATCAGATGTGATATCTTTCTTTTTTCGAGAATACGGTTAGTAAACCAGACTGTTCCCGCGTTCATCAATGTAAATCGACCAATCAAATGATTTATTGCATACGTGTGACTGGTTTACTCCGAAATTATTCTCGCTCTTGTCTTCTAAAAATGGCCGTCTTAGGGCGTGAGCGGTAGCTAGCATATTTCACTACCGCTCATGAACAGTCTCAATCAAACCGAGACTGCAATATTTCGTATGTGTCGTGCTCGGCCGTTTCCAAAGGTCCATTATCAATTTATTTTTATAGCACAGTGGCGTTGCTTGTGCAGTGTGGCGGCAGTAAAACGTCTCCCCGCGCTTGCAATCAGTACTGTTATTCATTCGATCTTTGGAGATCGCTAAGCCCGATACTTATATTTAGTTATCGGTGGTACATTTTCAATTTCTTTTGTTTTTTTACTTAATTTTTGATTCGATGGTTCCACTACTCCGGCCTATAAAAGGCTCTGGGTATTGTTTAACCACTTATAGGATATGTTGTCTGCTTTTTAATTTAGTCTTTTGGCTGTTACTTGTGATACGCAGGCTTCATAACCGCTGCTCCCAACTAAATTCCATTATGTTTATTTCGCTCTTCGGGGCATTTAATTTTATTAGATACTGGGACTATACTCCGTACGAAATGGGGAAGCATATAACTCCATGTCCACCGCCGTATGCATGCCATCTTTGGGATGGTTAAAATTGTGTACTATTGATTTTATGAATATTGAGTTCTGCTCAACCCGGGGCTAGAGGGCGTGAGCGGTAGCTAGCATATTTCACTACCGCTCATGAACAGTCTCAATCAAACCGAGACTGCAATATTTCGTATGTGTCGTGCTCGGCCGTTTCCAAAGGTCCATTATCATTCTTTTTTTCAAATAGTAGAAAATGAGGAGGCGTCAACATAAATAAATAAAATGAATAAATTTTCATTTTGCGTTATATCTATGTTTGAATATATTTAACCTTTGAAAAACATCGAGTTACTCAAATTGGGACAGGGCCTACTGCTATATATTTAATAAACACTGGTTGAATGTCGTTATAATAACACTGAGACTATACCATTTACATTTAATAGCATACCTGCTGCAGTACCAAGTTGGATGAATATAGTTACAACAAGCAGCGCCAACCAGCATCGGTAATACAGACCCTGCGAATATAAAGTATGTGTTACAATTATAGTACCAACACCTATATGTAGAATGCAATGCAACACTGAACAACAAATTACTGAATCAGAGAAATAGGATCACGAGTTTAAGTATATCGATTGTGCTGCTTAATAACTAGTCCTAAACAGACCAAAAAAACAACAACATGCACATTCAATTTTGATATATTTTACCTTGCAGCTACAAGTATTTTGCCTTAATAGCATTCTTCCATATCCACCGCTCTATTGTCCTTACATGCCAAATTACAAATACAATTATAATAATATATAGAGAATAATAAATGGGTATTTCATATCACACCCTATATCAGGCCTGAGACGCCATATCAGCTGGAGGGCTGATATGAGTCGAGGGCCTGATATAGGGTGTGATATGACAATGCACATTTTTTATTCTATTTATCATATACATGTTCTTCAGCTTTGTCGAAATGTCAACTTCAGCTCACTCCCTACGCTGTTTACCGGGTGAAAAAAATTGTTTTTTTAATAGATCTAGTCCATTCTGATGTGCTCATGTATGTCGCGTAAGTGGTACACAACATTTATTTTTTTTCCCAAACCTTACTGGAAATGAATTCTATTGAATTTGAATTATAATCAAGATGAATTGTTATAAGTGGTTATTTCATCCACAGATAATGATTTTATAGCCAATAATCTGCCGCGAAAATAGGGTGGAAGTAATTAATGAAGCGCAAACGACAAACCATGCATGTGACATAAAGTATACAATCGTAACTTATCGGGTATTAGCGTATCACTCCGGTAAAAGGATCGAGATGAACATTCGGTTATTTCCGTATGACATTTTTTCACCCTATATTTCACGCGTGTGATAACGCTTTATTGCCCGAGAACGAAATCCTGACTGATATGACTAGCTCGGTCTATGTCGTATCGTATTATCAAAAACAACATATTTATAGGGAAGTATATGATAAACAGAGAATAATAAATGTGTATTTTCATATCACATCCTATATCAGGCCTGAGACGCCATATCAGCCCGAGAGCTTAAGCTCGAGGGCTGATATGGGTAGAGGGCCTGATATAGGATATAGGGTGTGATATGAAAATACACATTTTTTATTCTATTTATCATATAATTCAGCTTTGTCGAAATGTCAGTTTCAGCTCACTCACTACACTGTTTTCCATAGAAAAAACGTTTTTATTAATAGATGTAGTCCATTCGGATGTGTTCATGTCTGTCGCGTAAGTTGTACACAACATATAGTTGTGTCCGAAACCTCATTGAAAATGAATTCCATTGAATTTGGCATTTTCTAATCAAGGTGAATTGTCACAAGTGATTATTTCCAGTAGGGGAGCAGCTGAATCATTTCACGTGCCTGAACCGCATAACTCAAACATAAATAATTGGGGTTGGAGGCAACGTAGTTCCCATTTTGCGAGCACGTGCAGATGCGCGGATTTTATAGTACTCTTTTAAAAAAACCTAGTTTAAAGCTTAGACTAGAGAAAACAAATCATATCAGAAGTAAATTATTATGTCGGAGATTCACCAAACAATCGTGTTGACAGTTTTTATAGAGATGTTATAGTCGAAAATCGCGGTACAAATGCGAAGATCGAAAAAAAAAAAGTTTTTGTCTTCTTCGAAATTGCCAGTGTTTCAAAACGGTCACAAAAATTGCATATTCTTAAATATTGTTGAAATTGTCAGGAGTCGAAGATCATTACCAGTTTTACCTACCTTTTCTGAAAATTTCTTATTGTTTCGTGAATATACATTTTTCGTGACCGTTTTGAAAGTTGGTACCTGCATATCACTCTTTCAGAGGCTATTCAAAATGGCGGCGACACAGAAAAACACCCAGCCTAGGGCCAGCCAGCCGCACGCCGCAAACCCCACTTCTCCCTGGACAAATTAACATATCATAATGTCACAGTCACTGAAACTCATTTGTGAATTGAACTGAACGGTTGTAGGATGTGCTAACAATAGCTCTTACAGGTCAAATTATGCTGATGCGTGTATACACACATAGATAGATCCGGCCCGATAGAGCGATGGATTATTTTTACAGGCGTGGAATTAAATCATTAGGTCGAAACAGTGTTACAATCACGATCGTATATAATTCCAAGTTTTGCATTAGTGCGTAATTTACAAACTACAAACAAATATATCTATGTCGGAGAATTGAAAAGTGTAACACACCAAGCAAATCATAAATGGGTCATGGCATGGATTGTCTGTAGCATATATGTAGTACTAAGTAAATACACTTTTAATTACTGTTGGACAAGTGTTTAACTTTGAAACATATAAAATAGTGGTGGTTCATATATATTAACCTAATTCTGATCTTTTTTTTAGAACATATGAGTGATGAATGATTGATGAAAATGTAAGCCTTGAAAATACTATTTGTTTCATGAAAATGATGAATGCCACCAGTGACTGTCTGTGACTCACATTTCGAACAGTATCCATTTTCTGGAAAGCACCACATTCAATTCCAGTTGTGTTTGAAGTAACATATTATGGAAAGCTGGCCTTGATAGCATTGAGAAAGTTGGACAGAGTTATTAATATTAAAAACAAATGAAACAATATCATATATGACTGTTGTTGTTTTCAGGTCTGCTAAGATAGAGGCAATGTGCAGTGTTACCAAAGCCAGACTCAAGTCAAGTTTCCCAGTCTCACAGTATAACTACATCAAGAGCCTAGTATAAGCCAGTGTGTAGGTAAACACAGCTTCAAAAATATCTATGAATTTATCAATGCATGTTCTTTGCAAAATATATGGTATTGTGCACCTGCACTTAGTCTCAGACTTTTTATAATAAAAATAAAAATGGTGTTTTACAGCACATCGACACATAGATTGGTCATATTGTGCTTAGTACGGATGTAAAATGAAACCAACAAAATAAAAAGGTCGTTGTATTACATCCAAATTATTAAACTTAACCAAGACCCTGACAACATAATGTGCTGGCATGGCCCAGCAATAGCACGGTGGACGATAGCAATCTGGATCTTCCGGGTTCAAGTCACACATGCACCACTGAGTTTCGTCTGTGTTTACGGGCAATACACCTTCCCTCAGCCTTGTTTTGTCCTCAGCCTCGTTTGTTGGACTGGGATTGAAACTGGGGAGTCTATCCTCCGAGCACGATAAACAACCATAGAAATATATTCATTAGTAAGAGTAAGACAGGTTCTCGAAATCCTATGTGTCCTTTTGGGCGGCTCTAAATAAGATATACCGGTAATGTGTTGAATAGCAGAAAACGATTATTTTTAATTCATAGTACATATAAAAAATGTTCTATAATCACTATTCATTTTCATATTTCAATTCTACAACTTGTTAACTATTTAAGTTGAAACAAAATCTGGTTACGGTAAGCAAAATATGTATCTTTTTTTTAATTTTCCTTTGTGCCCTTCCCCTCTTTCAAGGGCGGGTCTAAATGATATATATTGTGTTGTTGAGCAACTTAGGCTAGAGTTTTAACTCTTTTTTTTTGTTTGTTTTTTCAGTTCTTAGACCCTCCAACCCATTTTTTTGTTAAAAAAATGAATAACACAAAAACAATAAAGTTTTTTGTTAAAACACAAAAAACTGCTAAGAAAAGTAACCGGCGATACCCGTATTTTGATCCAATATTTCAAACCACCATTGATCATGTTTAAAAAAGAAAGTAAAATTAGAACGTCATTTTATATAGTTTTTTCTGGTTGATGTTCCCACCATGTTCTGTTCAATTTATATTCTTATAAAAAAAGGTTTTATAGTCACTTTTAATTCATCTGTTTCAACTCACCAACTTGTTACCTATTTAAGTTGAAATAAAAATATCATATGTATGGTTAAACAGAATCTGAATCATTTTTATTTTCAGAGTCCCTGATGTCCTGAGATGCTGGGAATTACCAGTAGCTGAAAAATGTTACTGAAGTCACAATATATATGGGAGGATTTTATTGAAACAAGTGTCTATCACATATGTAATAACTTTTTACAACATTAACAACAGAATCAGAAATACTTAAACGAACAAGAATAGTATAACGCGACGGTGTACAATATTATTTTTTTTTAATGAATCATGAATCAGCAATACCTTATACGGACAGTACTAGCATCAACTTCAAGAAAAATATGTCTAGTAACAGGATCACCAGTTCAGCAAAATATCATATCAACATGCATGTCTGACTGTTGACAGAGGTGGATCGATGGCGACATTAACTGGACAGATCATTGGAGTGGCTCAAAATAAGGGCTAATACGAAAATATAAATGTGTTTCTGTTAACCTGACCGACCATGCCCAGTTTCTATATTGGATTAAAATAATGTTTTCTGACTTTTATTGGATTATAAAGTTTGTGGAATAACAGATGGCAGGAGATGTATATTACTGGTTCTACCCAGAAAAGTGGGTGGTCAGTCCCTATTTTAACTTGTAATAACTCATGAATATGAATGAGTCACGTGTGAAGTAGTTTCAAATCGACGAACACCCCAAAATACGGTATATAAGGAGAAATCGATACATACAATTTCGTTTTTATTTAGCCTCCGTACAGGTTACATCGATAAGTATACGGCTCCAGAATATATGTGATAACAAAATAGTTGCCCGGAACGGGATTTGAACCACAGCCTTGCACTTGTAAGATTTGAAAGATGTACGCTGAACCTCTAGTCCATTGCTATTTATTGGTGTTTTGTAGCATTTTTAACACTAAATAGGCATTACGTAATAACAAGAGCAGGCACCCAAACCCATCAAGCGATAAATAACAATTCGAGATATGGTTGATTTGAGGCGAAGTATAAGTTTCATATTAATAAGATACGGTATTACACCAGGCAATGTTAATTTACACGTGCGACAATATGGACTGCATATTTATTGATCCATCATTAGTTGCGTTCAAATATGTTAAGTTATTTTGCCTCATAATATATGTTAGTTAGTATACTATTTTCTCAAGTAGCGTTGTAGTTCAGTGGATAGAGCACAGGACTTGAAATCAGAAGGTCGTGTGTTCGAGCCCCGAAAGAAGCTAACTTTTTATTTTTATAAAAATTACTGTTACCTTTGTATAGGTACGATGTGCACTGGTCGATGTATATACAGTAAATGATTTCCTTCGATGATTTCTAAGGTTTAAAGTCCCTCTACCATATGAGCCCCCGGGAAGAATCCCCCGTTGGCTCGGCATTATGTCTGGACTATTGCGTGAGTGATTGTGTGTAGTGCTATGTATCTATCTACAGTCTACTTGAAGCAGATATAGTGCTGCCACACTGGAATACTACGCCGTAGTACGTGATACCCCACCCAGACACATTATTCTGACACCGGGTTGACCAGACGGTTTTTGACGAGACGTAGTACTACCCATTATTTGCTTGTCAGGCATGGGTTACAAGTAACTACTCCATTTTTAAAGTCTTTGGTATGACGCGGTCAGGGGACTCGAACCCATGACCTCCCGAATGCAAGGGAGACACTATAACCACTACACCACAATGCTTCGGTATGATTTCCTTCACTATATTTGCTCGCTTAAATACCCGATATCGACATGAGCTGGTGAACATGAAGTTACAAATAAAGACACGCCCACAAAGAAGAACTCGATTGATATAGGGCGTCTGTAGCTTTAACCAATTGTTTCGAAACTTTACATGATGTTTATCTATGATGTCAAGAGGAGCATATCGATTTTGCATCAGATTCAACATAAACTTTATTTATGGATATATATTCTTGCATTGTACAATTTTCCACGGATTGTTTTCAATGCGGTCATTCGTGTCCCATGGACATATTGTGTTATGGAGATGTTCAGTTGTCCTTTTTATATTTGTATACATTATCATCTTCACCGCTGTGGGTTCAATTACCAATAGGAGCTCAACTTGTAGGTGAAAAAGTGTTAGATTCTTACGGATTGCAGAAAGTATACAGTACTGGTTCTACCTAGGAAATATGGCCTAAAATGTGCTATAATGACATAAAACACCATTCAACTTAAAAAATGGCCTTCTTTGCTTTCCTTCGATACTACCAGTATCATTGAATAAGTATGACGACAGAGTTTCTGTCTGATAAAAAATTTCAACCGACAAATGGTCTATATTTAAACTAATACAAGTATTATCCCCTCAAACCCTTTTATGTGTGGGTGATATATTCCACGGATGATTCATGATACTAGCATGGGACAGCTACAGTACATATGACAGTGCTGAGTGCAGTTGCGGATGAATTGAATGTTGTTTAACGGCTCATCAACACAGTACAGGTTATTTAGAGTCGCCCCAGAGAGAAGGGAAGGATACAGGAGGCTAAGGGAAAGTGTCTTGCCCAAGAATACAACGACAAAACTCAGGCACCACATCCGGTTACAAATCTGCTGCACTACTGACTGCGCCAAGTTGCGGATGACAATTAGACACTGGACAGTGTAGTCAAAAACACAGCAACAAATATATTATCTGAATATGTTTACAAATGTATGGTTGCAAGAGATTTCAAAATAAACTTTCATGGTTTTAGTTGGGGTGGGAAGGGGATGGGGCGCATCCTTTTAAATCGTATCTCAGATGCCCTCCCTCTCCTTCTCTCCACCCCAACTCCCATCTTGAACATTAGCGATTGTTACGTATACTTTCCCCATATGAGAGTGTGCCCAATACTACCCGCTCCATCGAATACGCGCCTGCAGTTCCAAGTCAATATTACAGAGTCAAACAACTCGTATTTTCGTGTACTTTTGATAAAGAAATAACATGCTTTTCGTGACATGCATCAAAATTCATGTAATATGTGCGCTAAAACAACAATTCAAGTATCTCCTCGTATTTTATTTAACAATAAACACACGATTGTTGTCATTTTAAACGTATTCTAAAAATGGCATCTTTTATAGTTATCGCCCCTCGCTTCGACATTTTACAAGGAGGGTCTGCATTTATCATGCAGTAAAAGCTTCTAAAAAAAAGTCGGTACAGCCGAAAATCACGAAATTTAAAGCGGAAATGAAATTTCATCATCAAAATTGTCAGAATCTTCCAAATTATGTGTTTTAAAAATTCAAAAATGGCGGACATTTTTGACGTTGCCGAAAGATGACGTTCTACTTTTCGTTGTCATGCGTTACCAAATATTTAATAGATGTTGAAAAATATCAAGGCTGCTCCCCTACTGTTCATCCACGGATAATGGCAATAATCTGCCGCGAAAACAGGATGGAAGTCACTTAATGAAACGCAGACGGCTAACCATACTCGTGACAAATCGTATACAATCGTAACTAATCGGTTATTTTCGTATCATTTCGGAAAAAGGATCGAGATGAACATTCGGTTATTTCCGTGATATGACATTTGATCACCCTATATTTCACGCGTGTGATAAAGCTTTATTGCCCGGCAACGAAAGCCTGATTGATATGAATAGCTGATCTATGTCGTATCTTATATTCAAAAAGAACGTATTTGTGGGGAAGTATATGATAACTAATTATTCATTATTCTATTGGCTGATATCAGTCGTTATATCTGTCATCGGCAAGTTGTAATTTGGAGTTGTGTTTCGACGTTAAATTGGACAGAGTAAATATAAAAACATGCATAAAAACTCATAGCAAACTGAACAAAGCGAATATTTCTGATACTAACGCTACTTTTCTTGATTTACATCACTCCATTGAAAATGGTGAAATAATTAGCAACATATACGACAAGAGAGATGATTTTAATTTTGATACTGTTAATTATCCCCATTACCCGAGCAACTTCTTATGGGGTCTATGTGTCTCAACTTATTCGTTTTTCTAGAGCTTGTACTCGAGTTGAGGACTTTAATATTCGTAATCTTTGTATAACCAAAAAGCTACTCCATCAGGTTTACCGTTACCATAAACTTCGTAAAACCTAGGCAAAATATTATTATCGTAACCCTGATATTCTTTCAAAATATAAAAGTCATTTAAGAACTCTTCTGCGACTTCTATGGTGACGTGATTTACAAACTTCGTAAGATCCCTGGCCATGATCACTTTCATACTATCTTTGTTAAACTTGTTAAAATGTTATCAAAAGAGGTCATGATCCTATCATTTTGAAACGCACTGCATGCTTGGTGGTGGACCCATTTACAGTTCGCCACTTTGCTTTCCTCTTTATTCTGTGATGACTGGACAGGCTGTGGACCCTATAATGACGTCTACCTAAGGTCCAAAATGATGGTGACGTTTGACATTTGTCTGCAGTCCTGTCTTGTCGTGCCCTCAATGGATTATTCTGTTGTTGCTATGGCTTCTGCCAAGTCAATAAATACCTTCTTTGTGGCTTTCTAGGGTATTGTGTTTTTGTATTTATATATACACGAGCATCTTTGTGTTTTACTTATATTGCCTATTAATGCTGCCTTGTTGGTTAGAGAATAGTTCATGGTGAGGATTTCTTTATTTACACTGTCCCGGTTTATTGGGTTGACGGTAGGGTAAGTGTGAGGTTTGGTGCACCCTAGAACCTGGTTTAAACCCCAAGCGGCCCTTTTTACCACTGACCGTTCCAAGGCGGTAGGCCTATTTTCAAACCTTTTGTGTTTGTGATCTTATTTGGCCTTTTATTCATCTTTAAATTTGCTCTTTGTTTCTATGTGTGTTTGTGGTTGACTGTCGTCCTTGAATGCTGCTTTAAATTTCCTGTTCGATTTTTATATCTATATTAAACACATCGTTTAAAACCCAGAAATAGACATATATGTCATCCAGTAAACATCTTTCAAATTATCGGATGGTAAATAATATGGAACATGGTTATAACGGTGATATATTTTGTTTTAGTTTGGATAGATGTTTTTATCTCAGCAGAGCTTAAGGGGTTCCAAGCTGTCCATCGTCCGTCCGTCCGTCCGTCTGTTAAGTGCAGATTATTACGTTTAGCTATTTAACTTGGTATACCATTGCGCCGTTAATGACTGAATTGTCATACTGCACAACTTTTTTTTCTAGTTTTAGTATTTCACGAACTCGAATGAACATGGATTTGGGAAGGAAAAAAGAAATGTTATTTGCCTCGTCATAGGTGTATTGGAGACCATCCTCCATAAACTGAACAAATGTACATATAAATTGTGGCGATATGTCTGAAAAGACCCTTGGGCAAATCAATCAAATACATACAATTTAAACTTAAGCTTTATTCTGTCAGATGGGGATGTAAACTGGGCGGTACCGAGTATCGGAGTCTTTCCTCCGAACACGGTAAAGAACCACACAAATCTATTCGATGATAGGAATAGGTCAGGTTCCTGGACTCCTATGTACCCTCCCTTATCTCTTAACAATTAAAATATATTTTAACAAGTCATTATTCTACCACTCACTAAGTTATAATACCACCTTCCATTCTGTATGGGGCGGCTCGGAATAACCTATAATGTGTAAATGAGCTGTTAAACAAGATTTAGTTCAATTCAGTTCAATTATTTCCTTATTTAGTCATTATTTCATGACTCAGTAAGTTATAATACCACTTTCCATTCTCTATTGAGCGGCGCTGAATAACCGATAATGTGTTGATGAGACGTTAAACAAGATTTAATTCAATTCAGTTTCCTTATTTAGTCATTATTTTACCATTCAGTAAGTTATAATACCACCTTCCACTTTCTCGTTGGCGGCTCTAAATAATATATAATGTTTTGACGAGCCATTAAACAAGGTTCAGTTCAATTCAATTACCCCCACTCAATAAGTTTTAATACACCTTAAACTTTCTCTGGGGCGTCTCTAAATAACCTATACTGTCTTCATGAGCCGTTGAACTTTATTCAATTCAATTCAATTTCCCCATCTCACTAAGTTATAATATTCCTTCAATTTTCTCTGGAGTTGCTCTAAATAACCTATATTGTCTTCATGAGCCGTTGAACAATATTTAGTTCAATTCAATTTCCTACACTCAATAAGATATAATACACCTTCAACATTCTCTGGACGTCTCTAAATAACCTATAATGTGTTGATGAGCCGTTGAACAATATTCAGTTCAATTCAATACCCCTCAATCATGAGCCGTTGAACAGTAGTTAATTCAATTCAATTTTCCACTCTCAATACGTTATAATACACCTTTAACTTTCTCTGGGGCGGATCTAAATAACCTATAATGTATTGATGAGCCATTAGAGAAGATTCAATTCAATTCAATTTAATCATTCAGTAATTATTTCTCCACACAATACGTTATAATACCTCCTTACTGTACACTCGATCATACAACGTTGAGACGACATACATAACGTTGGACCGAATAAAGGTAACGCTACCGAATGCACAATAAACATAACATGAGATCATATAATTAGAATAATTATAAATGTATAATTAGAATTGTTATAATACAAACCTGTTTCCCTTACAAAAGGATTCTAAATCCGGCAAAATAAAATTGTGTGCGGTATGAATTTCAATATGCAAATATGTTGGTTTTTATCAGTTTCATTACGTATTAGCCATTAACGACCTAATGGGATACCATAGTACATTGCGTAACAGTAATTATCGACGCAGCGGGGTAATAACCATATATCACGCACCTGACCGTGGTATCGCATTAGACGTTTAATGACTATTACGTAATGACATTGATAAGAGCAACAGGTTTGCATTTCGGTTAACATTCACCACTCCACCCATCCACTCTCACGCACACATACATGTGTAGCAAAGAAAGCATACATATTACACAGGACGCACACTCCTCTCATACAAACACGCATACACATATACACTTACAGCAACTTGAAACTGAATAAATCATACTTTTTCAACTCATCGATCAATTATTATTTCAGTTTATTGGGTAATATATTTGGGTCTATATTACATTTATACTGTCTAGAATTATATTATGTTTTTCTTTTTATTATTGAAAACAGACATTGTCGTGATATGACTGAAATATTGTTATCCGCGGACACCATGGATGGCGCGGACACCATGGCCTCCTATAGATGTATGTAAACTGGACGGTACCGTGTATCGGAGTATATCCTCCGAACACGTTAAAGAACACACGAATAGGTCAGTTCCAGGACCCCTATGTACATGTACCATTCCTTTATCTCTATAGCGGCTCTGAATAATTTAAATATATTGATGCTCCGTTAAACCATATTCAACTCAATTCAATCTCCTTATTTAGTCATTATTTTACCACTCACTAAGTTATAATATCATTTTCTATTCTCTATGGGGCGGCCCGGAATAACCTATAATGTGTCAATGAACCGTTAAACAAGATGCAGTTCAATTCAATTCAGTTTCCTTATTTAGTCATTATTTCATCACTCACTAAGTTATAATATCATTTTCTATTCTCTCTGGGACGGCTCTGAATAATCTATAATGATTTGATACGCCGTTAAACACGATTCAGTTCAATTCAGTTTCCTTATTTAGTCATTATTTCATCACTCAATAAGTTATAGTACCACTTTCCATTCTCTCTGGGACGGCTCTGAATAACCTATAATGATTTGATGAGCCGTTAAAAAATATTCAATTCAATTTACTTATTTAGTCAATATTTAACGACTCAATTACTTATAATACAACATTCCCCATTTCTCTGGGATAGCTCTAAATATCCTGTAATGTGTTGGTTAGCCTTTAAGAACTATTCAGTTTAATTCAATTTTCCCGCACCTCAATAAGTTCTCCTTATTTAATCAAAATTCAATCAATTATATTTCCTTTTAACAACTCACTAAGTTATAAATAATATCACCTTCCACTTTCTCTGGGGGTGGCCCTAAAGAATCTATAATGTGTTGATAAGCCGTTAAACAAGATTCAGTTCAATTCAATTTCTTTATTTAGTCATTATTTCATCACTCAGTAAGTTATAATACCACTTTCTATTCTCTCTGGGACGGCTCTGTATAACATATAATGTGTTGATGAGCCGTCTGGGGCGGCTCTAAATAACTTATAATGTCTTCATGAGTCTTTGAACTATATTCAGTTCAATTCAATTCCAACTCAATAAGTAATAATACACCTTCAACTGACTCTGGGCGACTCAAAATAACGTTTAATGTGTTAATGAGCCGTTAAACAAGATTCAGTTCAATTCATTTCAATTTCCTTATTTAGTCATTATTTCATCACTCAGTAAGTTATAGTACCACTTTCCATTCTCTCTGGGACGGCTCTGAATAACCTATAATGTTTTGATGAGCCGTTAAAATGTATTCAATTAAATTTCCTTTTTAGTCATTATTTTATCACTCAGTTAGTAATAATACCACTTTCGATTCTCTCTGGGACGGCTCTGAATAGCCTATAATGTTTTGATGAGCCGTTAAAAAATATTCAATTCATTTCAATTTACTTATTAAGTCACTATTTAACCACTCAATAAATTATAATACAACATTCCCCATTCTCTGGGATAGCTCTAAATAACCTGTAATGCGTTGATGAGCCTTTGAACAATATTCAATTCAATTCAATTACCCGCATCAATAAGTTCTCCTTATTTAATCATTATTTCACCACTCACTAAGTTATAATACCAACTTCAACTTTCTCTGGGGTGGCTCAAAATAACCTATAATGTCTTCATGAGCCGTTGAACAATATTCAATTCAATTCAATTTCCCCACTCAATAAGTTATAATACAACTTCAACTTTCTTTGTGGCGGCTCTAAATAACCTATAATGTGCTGACGAGCCATTGAACAATATTCAATTCAATTCAATTTCCCCACTCAATAAGTTATAATACACCTTCAACTTTCTTTGGGGCGGCTCTAAATAACCAATAATGTGCTGATAAGCCGTTAAACAAGACTTAGTTCAATTAATTTTCCTTTTTAGTCATTATTTTATCACTCAGTAAGTAATAATACCACTTTCCATTCTCTCTAAGACGGCTCTGAATAACATATAACGTGTTGATGAGCCGTTGAATAATATTCAGTTCAGTTCAATTTTACCCACGCAACACACACACTCAATAAGTTATAATACACCTTCAACTTTCACTGGGGCGGCTCTAAATAACCTATAATGTCTTCATGAGCCGTTCAATTTACTCATTATGTCATTATTTCTCCACCCAATATGATATAACACCACCTTACACTCGATCACATAACTTTGAGACGCCCCCCTGCGGACACAATGGCCTTGCGGACACCATGGCATCCTACGCCTAGGCCATGGTATCCGCGGACACCATGCTCGGTGCGGACACCATGGTCTACTAAAACAATTCCAGTACTTTAGTATTTTAATCCTATATCCGCCTAATTAATATTAACATATGCATACGTTATTTCAAATCATATTTATATAATAATATAAATACTAAGCATAATATTATTAATAACAATACTAATTATAAAGTTTAAAAGTTAAAATAACTCACCATATGTGGCATTTTCTTATGTAAAGTTACTCGTCTATGATCAAATTCAAACTCACAAAAAACACAACCTTTAGCTATGGCAGCTTAATCAATTGACGGAGCTAGTTGTAGAGACGTGGTTTTGTTTTTGAGACGGTAACCATGCCATTGTTTCCAAAGTCCCAATCCAGAAACATTCGAACACAATTTGCCTTTTGTCGCGTGTTTTTTGTTTGACTTCAAGGGCATTTATATACTTATAATATATGTCGCGTTATGTTTATTTGACTTCAAGGACATTTATGTACTTATAAGATATCAAATTTGTCATAAACGATCGGTATGCACTGCACCCAATTCAGCACAATATAAACTTCTGCAATGGGTGGTCATTATATAAGATATATAACACTGTTGCTTTTGTTATTTTAGTCAACGCGGAGGGGTTGAAGTCATTCATGAATATAACGCATTTGTGTCGAATAATAGTAATGTTTTGTTGTAAACAAGTATTCAAATTTGCAAGACCGTAATCGCTTAATAAGATACTCCTATAAACAGATAAAATTCCAGGAAAGCGTGGTTTATTTGTTGTAGTAGATACTGTAGCCATGGTGTTGTCATTCTTATTGTATTCATTGTTTGTTTTTGTTTTGATTACAAAATTGAAATGTCTTATAATTATGTATCTCACAGCAAAATTGAATGATTGTGCCATGTGAATAGATGGAATTATCTATGTTTACATGCACGAAGCTATGACATACATGCATACCAGAACCTACAAACTTAGCATTTGAACCGATATAAAGTTCTATAATTGCTCAAGGTTATCGTCTGCTATGGCGTTACGTGCGACCACGTTTGTACTTAAACGAAACATATAAGACCAGTCTGTAATATATATATACTGAAAAAAAAAAGTTTAGCGAGCCTTATGCACATCTAGCTTAAATAAATGTTATGTTATTTTATATTGTAAAGTATTTAAATCATCGGCACGGCTTAGGTTGGTCTTTTTTTTCACTTACTTTTTGTAAGTATCAAAGTTATCTCCAATTTAGTTGAAACATACTATTTCACATATACAATCTATATAAGGTAAAGAGCAAGATTAAACATTATGAAATGTCTGTTACTGACCTCAAGTTATAAACACCGCTAAAACATTCGACAATTTCCTTGCCATTATAAAGATATAAGGATCCGAAGTTTACCAATTGTGAAATTACCTCTCTTTACATTGAAATAAGAGCGAAATTATAATTCTGTAAATCCACATTAGATGTAGATTACCACATGTTGCTATTGTTTTCGCATACTTCTTTTGAGACTTTTTCCCTTAATATAATTGATAATTATGTAAGTTATATTGCCCACGACCGCTTTTACACATATCCTAGAATCAGGGTCTGTATTCATGTAGCAATGTAAGTGAAAAAAATTCTTATGTCAAAATATAAGTTTACATGTTTTTAAATATCCTTATTAACCTCTCTGGGACACTACAAAACAACTTTTTTATATAGCTGTGCGTTTTATTTATGCATACATTTATACACAATATTAAGAACAAGTGTTAAATCGATAGAAAAGGGGTGATTAACAAATTGATAAAATTGACTTTAGTTAAGATATTGCTAAGAAGCTTTATGAATACGGCCATGGTCAACGGGAAGTATATGTTATTTACTTGCTAAACTTATATTTATCGATATATATCACTGTACCCACAGTGACAGTGTACGTTTAGTGTTATTTTGCAATGCTGTTAATCTATATCAACTAGTGCTGTGCGGTATTATCGGCTTATCGGTGTATTGTGATACGGACCTCAAAATAATACGTACCGTGATATTTCTTAACATACCGGTTCATACCGGTTTTCTCTACACATGTTTTGATTATGAAAATAATGAAAGGAAATCGTAATCTGCGACTAAGACTTATTTTAAACTTCGTATGTTTCCCGTGTTTGTAATACAATCCTAAATACACATTACATACACAAAACACGTTTCAGCGTCAACATCGACCCAGTATTACCGGAGTTATGGCACTTTTTTGGTCAAATTTTACATCATAATATATTGTTTGTCTATCTTCGCATACAGTGTTCAACCGATTGCTTCGAAACTTTACAGAATGCTTACCTATGATGCCAAGATGTGCATATCGTTTCGGCGTCAAAATCGACCAAGTATTACTGGAGTTATGGTCCTTTTTGTCAAATGTTACATCAAAATATCTTGTGTGTCTATCTCCTCCCACACCTTTCACTGATAGCTTTAAAACTGAAACTTTACAGGATGGTTACCTTTGCTGTCAAGATGTGCATATCGTTTGGGCGTCAAAACCGACTCAGTATTACCGGAATTATGGCCCTTTTTGTCAAATGTTACGTCAAAATGTCATGTGTGTCTATCTCCTCCCATACTTTTCACTGATAGCTTCGAAAATGAAACTTTACAGGATGCTTACCTATGCTGTCAAGATGTGCATGTCGTTTCGGCGTCAAAATCGACTCAGTATTACCGGAGTTATGACTCTTTTTTTGTAAAATATTACGTCAAAATATGTTGTGTGTCTATCTTCTCCCACAGTTTTCCTCCGTTTCTTTTCAAATTTTACAAGATGCTTATCTATGATATCAAAATGAGCATATCGATTCGGCGTTACAATCGACCCAGTACTACCAGAGTTACAGCCCTTTTACGTCAAATCTTACGTTTTACACTGATTGTTTTCAGTGGGGGCATCCGTGTCCCATGGACACATTTCTAGTTTGTATAATCTTTGTACCATAGCTCCTTTATTCTTGCTTATGATATAATTTTCATAAACCTGAAGGTGTGAGCCTAAACCGTGCTATAAATGCCGGTATATTTCAGCCGTGCTATAAATGACAGATTCGGCAGTTATACCATGGTCTACTCAATTTTACGCACGCTCAGTTGTAATTTACAACACAGCTGTCAATCGAAACGACTACACCATTACACCAAAACAGCACTCCTTGACATGGCATTTGCCCAATAATATACAAAGGCGATTGGCTACAATAATCAAAACATGGGTCATGTTCATGTCGCGTGATAATGCTATTTCTTGATTGGATCGAGCTGTTAATTTTACTGAAAACTGCAACGCCCTAAAATTTCTTGCACATGCGTAGATGGATAATGGCTATGGGTACAAAACATTTATAGCATACTTTTCTCGTATGCGATTTATACTGCACTCTCGGGCCTGCGGCCCTCGAGAAGCAGTATAAATCGCATATACTCGAAAAAGTATGCTATAAATATACGTATATAATGTCACGTATTTGGTTGTTTAAACAATCGTTTTTGGAACGTTGGCATTTGTGGGTGATACACTTCCCGGTCGACATGGTAAAAATGTTAATAAAAATGAAGCTATGTGAAGCTATATCGAACGCATCAACCACGAACAATGACAGGCAATTTATATATATTCAGAAAAAAAAATCATTTTAAAAATACGCGTACCACAGACGGGAATCGATCCACGAACCTGTTGCTGTCAAGCAATCATGCTGACTAGTATACCACCACGCCGTCCGACGTAGCTATGTAAATCTTATGGTTTAACATTAGATGTTCAAAGATAAGCGACTACTTACAACGATTTTATTTCGCACAAATACTCAATTGACATGTCTTCTTATAAAGACACGGAATTATTAAAAGAAAGTCAGGAAATATGTCATTCAAAAATAGGAGTGCCGCAGCCGGTAATAGAGTTTTGAGCCTCTTGCTCTTGCACATTAGCAAACAATATGTTTACTATTAAATGAACAGGTGTCTAAGTATTATAATTAATATATAATAAAATACATTACTTGGTCCCGCCTCGATTAGAAAGCTTATATAAACATGATTTTATAACGGATATTTCGACAATAAAACACATTTAAAGGCATTTTTTGGTGAAAAAGATGCGATAACCTGTTTAAAATTGTTTTAATTTTACAATATGCAAAGCTTTTAAGCTAAAATTGAGGTTTTATCTCATACCTCAGCCAACCCCATTTTCGCTTCTTGGAGAAGGGGTTGGATGGGATATGAAAATTAATACTCGGACCACGTAATGAAACATCTGATCCATTTTGATGCAAAACGAGTATTACGTATTTATGCGAAATTAATGATTCTGCACATTGTCTGGTATTCGAAGTAGTATTAACAATATTAATAGGTACAGAAAACATTTGGCGACACAAACAAGTACATAATGATAGCATTACCATCATTGTTCGGGTATGATACTAGATGTCTCATGATAAATAGGTGTATAATTGCTGTTCATTGATGTTGACGAACTTCTGACCTTAATGTTAAGATCATGTCAGATACGATCCTATGTTAATGGCGATATCTGTATCACACAGTAATTGTGTTTACATTATTTTAAATTGACTGTAAATAACCTTTAAGTTGGTATTTATCGTATGAAAATGTATAGAGCACCCTGTCAATAGCATTCGATTGTTACAACATATCAAATTACCAAGCTTCTTTTGCGTCATATTGGTGTAGAGAACAGATATAAAGGTACCGTGCAAATACGTTGGTACACTATCAGTTAAAATTTTAGAGGCAAAATAAACGCATAAATACAATTGCCGTGTGTACTGTAGATATAGTTTGGTAGTTAAAAACAATGTTTGATACTAAAAGTAGGTATACAATTCGAACAAGAAATGCATCTTTCAGAGAACACAGTTTACCAGAAAAACGCATTAAACGAACAGCACTTACAAAGTTAATAGGAAGTTAGGCCTGTGACGTCACAATCACAAACGAGTTGAAAAAAATAGGACTACCACATTGGAACGGTCAGAGGGGGAAATGGCCGCTGGGGTTTAAAACCAGTTTCTACGGTACACATAACCTCACTCTTACCCTTTTTCTACTATTAAATGTACAGGTACCTAAGTATTTTAATTAATGTATAATAAAATACATAACGTGGTCCCGCCTTGATAGGAAAGTTTATATTAGCATGATTGTATAACAGATATTTCGACAATAAAACATATTTAAAAGCATTTTTTACTGAAAACGATGCGGTAACCTGTTTAAAATTACATGTTTTAATTTTACAATAAGCAAACTTTTTAAGCTAAAATTAAAATGTTACACACAATAAAAGCTAAAATTAATTGTGCCTCCAGACGAGTGCGTTATGATGTAGAGCTTCAGTTTATCAGCGTGTGTTGCAGCTATCCTTTAAAGGAAGTGAATGCATACGTTTGATTCTGTGTCTTCCATCATAGCTAGGCGCCCTGCCGTAGGACATTGTCTGTCCACGGTTGTTCGCAAATACTTCTCCTTATATGTAATTCTGCTTTGTGAAAGTGAATCTCTCAGATCCAAAATTTCGAAAGTTGGCTTTGTCTGCCTTTATTATATACCATTTACTGAATTCACAGTATCCCAGTGATCCGGCACCTTTCATTGTCACTGTCTAAACATATAGCGTGTGTGTGGTTGAATCCTTAAATGTGATCCCACTCATAATAGCTATAATTGTATGTTTGTATGCGTGCATATTTTAATTGTGCCTCCAGACGAGTGGGTTATGATGTAGAGATACAGTTTATTAGCGTGTGTTGCAGTTATCCTTTAACGGAAGTGAATGCATACGTTTGATTTCTGTGTCTTTCATCATAGCTAGGCGCCCTGTCGTAGTTCGTCCGAATGTTGCGTGTCCTTGGTTGTTCGCAAATACTTCTCCCTATATATATTTATATATTTTGGCATCGTTCGATTACAGGCGGACCCCATCAATAGTAATATATACAGTTTATTAGTTTGCAGTGAAAGGGTATTAATTGTGTGTTAGTTTATCATAATCCAGATACATGTATGATAGGACAGTGTATTGCCAGACCACTTCCGATACGATACGTATAGCAGTACGGACAGATATATACGCGATATGATACGATACGCTTGAAAAATTCGTGTGGTATCTAGTAATATATAAAGAATAAGTGTGTGTTTTGTAGTAAAAACTCATTGTTTTCTCATATATTAGTATAAATAATAATTTAAAATATATGGCCTAAAATGTGTTTAAATGACGTAAACCACCAGTCAAACAAGCAAACATGACACTGAGATTAATTACAAATAACAGATATATATCGGATCTTAAACGAGTATAAGCGGGGCGGGTGTAGAAACTCGGGAAGATATAAAATTATTGTTAGAATCTCATACAAATTACAGTAAAATGTGGGGCAGGGACTGAACTTTTATTTTTTATTCTTATCAGTTATAATCCCAAATTGCTGTCATTTTAAAGAAATTTGTGGTTAAAAGGCAACTTAGGGAGGGGGAGGGGGATGATAATTTTTATTTTGGCCTCATGTCAGTTTTTTTTTTATTGATATTTCATCTGTGTATCTGAATTTAATCTAAATTGTTTTATATGTAAATGATTGCGTTCAATGAACTTTTTAATTTCCAAATAATGAAAGATCAAATGAAAACAATTCCCCTACCCCTGTCCTCCATGTGAGGGGAGCCCATAAGCCAATGGGGAAGGCAAGGCAGGGACGCATCATTTATATAGATGTAGATTTGATAAACAAAACAACACAGACATATGTAAATCAAAACAAAAAACATTCGGGTGGTGGTACGGTTTGTGGGTGCGGAATAAATTCAACAATTTATAAAACAAAACTACATAGAGATATGTTAAAAAAAACAAAAAAACATTCGGGTGGTGGTGATGATGGAGTTGGGGATGGTTGGGGGATGGGGGTGGTGTGGGGGTGGGGCAGTCAGTAGGTGTAGAGTTGATAAAGCAAAACAACACAGAAATATGTAAAACAAAAATTGTTTCAGGTCTGGTGTGGGTGGGGTAGGATGGGGTGGTGTGGGGCAATATAGCTATATGTGTATGAATTGACCAAAAACACAGAAATATGTAAAAATAAATATATATATATATATATATATATATAACACAAAATTGGGATTCGAGTGGGGCTGGGGAGTGTGGGGAGGTAGTTATAGGTATATGAACTGACTAAAACATCACAAACATGTGTACAAGAAACAATATCGTTTTTTTTGGGAGGGGGCGCGGGATGGGGGGCAAAATATCTGTATGTGTATGAATTGACTAAAACAACACAGAAATATGCGAAAGAACGTCAAGACGACGTTACGTCATACAAACAAAACAAGTAGGTCAGACCAATGAACACCAACACCTTAAAACTACATACATTTTCCCGCTGCACTTTATCGAGAAATAGTATGCTTTATTGAATGTGTATGCAATAGCAATGCAACTATTTCTATGGTAATGATGTGTAAGAGGTATATAATAAAAGTATCATTACTAGAGTAACGTGTTCTGGATATTAGTATCACCTCTCGTAGGTAAATGCCAGATCAGGATCACACTCAAGGCTCCGCCACGCGTGTGATCCTTGATCTGGCATTTACCTTCTCGAGGAGATACAAACTTCTAGAACACGTTACTCTAGTAATAATCCTATAGTATGACACACGTTTAATACAACCTGCAACGATTTTGATTGGTTGAGTTAAACCTGTAACACTACGCAAGTTTATTAACTGAAACTATTTTATTTATTATAAATTCACCCAGATCTGAGTCATTAACTTATTATTTGTGACAGCTTATAAAAATAATGCATGTTATACAAAACATTGGTTTGTTAAAAAGTTGGGGTAAACTGCTATTTTGTAAAGAGGTAAAACACGAACTCTTTTATACGCAACGTTATGTGTGAGACGCGACGTTACGACGTCGCATATTTTATGACGTTTTGACGCTAAAGTGTGTCTGACGTCGTGACGGTTCTATGTACATCTGAATTATGTTTTACTAATTTGATTGCAATGTTATGTGATAAAAAGGATCTTAAACTCGTTCCCATTCCATATAATATATATACAACTCGTTATGAATTATTTTTAATTTTAACTCGCTAAAAGACCAGTTAAAATTAAAATAATTCATAACTCGTTTCATCAATCTTATATGAAATGGGAACTCGTTTAAGATCCTCCCTTTATAACATAAGGGATAGAGACAAATAAATTTTATTGAAAAATAATTATAAGTTTTTACTTACCATATTGGTTTCCTATAAAACCTTCAACACAACTGATACTAACTCGTAAAATACTACTTTGATACGAAAGATCTAACTTAAAAAAACAACTATGTCCTCCGGGACCTGACGTAACAATGCTTCTGATTCGATTGTGTCGACTAGACTTGTTTTTTGTTTGTTTTTGTTACATCGAAGGTTGAACGAGGGATAGGTTACATTGCAACACAACACAAATAGTTCGTGGCTGATAATGTTTTTGTATTGCAAAATGTTTGAAGGTATTTTAATTGATTTCTTTTGATTTTTTCACAATTAAACACACCTTTAATGACACTAAGTGCGATATATGCACAGATAAACAATATTGATATCATTGATTTTGATTTGACCTTGGTTTGGTGCATAATGAATTGAATATTGTTTAACGGCTCATCAAAACAGTATAGGTCATTTAGAGCCGCCCCAGAGAGAGGGGAAGGATACATAGGAATCCGGGAACCTGCCCTACTCGTATTATCGAATAGATTCCTATGGTTCTTCAACGTGCTTGGAGGATAGACCGATACACGGGACCGCCCGGTTTACGTCCCCATCTGACGGACGAGGCTAAGGGAAAGTGTCCTGCCCAAGAACATACCAAGAACTGGGTGTGCAAATATGCAAACAGGGAGTGCAAAATAATTAGCTTACACGCGATCCGCGCCAATTCGCGACACATTGGTGTCTTTGGGGTAATTTATTTTCACAGAAAAAGATGCATTTTAGATCATCTTACTTCTACAAATGTATACAAAACATAACAATATTGGCGGAAGAGGTTAAGGGAAAGTGTCTTGCCCAAGAACACACCGACGGAACTCAGTGGCACCACGGAGGATTGAACCCGGGCCACCGGTTACAAATACGCAGCTCTACCGACAGCGCCACGCCAGCCCTCTGGTGTTTAATGAAGAACTGCATAAACACTGCTCTAATCACGTATATTCATGACTATGCAATGCTATCTGATGTATGATTATGAATAGCTGTTAATGTCTGCACCGGATAATGCAAATTATGATATTTACAGGTCTCAACAACTTTGTTCAACTATATCATCTATACGTAATTGATATTATCAGGTGTTCTTTGAAAATTATGAAATTTAAGCCATTTTGATGAGTACGACATGTTTGCTAAAACATGGCAGACGTTTTACTTACCCGAGTGCTCTAATGCAAAATTATCGGAACCAATCATATTTATTCCGTGGTAGTTTCATATAATATTTGTTTTTAATATCTTAAGAGTGTATGGTTTAAAAATATATTGCCTTATATAAGGCTCGAACCCTGAACCTTCGGTTCAGAAGTTTCATACTAGGCAACGCTCTAACCGACTTGGCCAAGGCGCAGTTGGTTTGTTACGGTATTTAATAGTATATAAATAATGCCACGATCTGCAATCCGATTGGTTCCAATTATTTGGCATGTGAGCGATCTCTTACAAAACTCGAGGACTTCAGAAAAGCGCCTCATGTATATACCTTTCGTTAAGACATATCCTGCACTAATGAGCTACCCAGACCGCTTAAAGACCAATGTATTTACTTAGATGATCATCTTAGAATCCGGTGTTTCAAGGACCAGCTGCCACTGACCGTTGTAAGACAGTATCACTTGTTTCAACCATGATATGCTTGTCCTTATTTTTTTTTGATAATTTTATAATCTTTCAAATGTGTATAATTACACGTATTTGGTTGGTTGAAGAATCGTTTTGGAACGTTGGAATTTGTGAATGATACACTTCCCGGTCGACATATGCAAAAACGTAATACACTTCCCGGTGCAAAAACGTTCATAAGAATGAAATTAGGTGAAACGAAGAACTCACGAACAAGGAACGACACGCAATTATTAGATTACATATTTAGAGAAAAATGTAATTTTAAATATAAACGTGCCACAGCCGGGAATTGAACCAAGGACGTGTTGCTTTTCAAGCAATCATACTGACCATTAAACCACCACGATTTTTAATTGACTTTCATGACGTTATATTATGACATAACTCTGTAAATCTATTGAGCTTCAACATTAGATTTGCACATATAGGTGACTACATACAAATACTTTATTTTGCACAAATACTCTACAGCGTCCTACTGCGTCTTACAAAGACGCGGAATTATGAAAACAAAAGGAAACAAATGCCATTTCAAAAATAGGAGTGCCGCAGTCGTGAATCGAACTATGGACCTCTTGCTTTCCAGACAGGCATGCTTACCATTACACCATCACATTAACAAACATGATTCGAACTTCTAAACGTTCTATATATTTTAACTTTTAAATTTGCAGGTACCCAAGTATATTAATAAATGTATAATAAAATAAGTATCTGATCCATTTTTAATCATAACGAGTTTTAAATATGCATAAGAAATGAATGATTCTGTACTTTTACTGATATTTAAAATAGTAGTAAGTAAAGATAATAACCGATGACAAACAAAAGTGTATAATGATAACGTTACTATCATTTTGGGGTATACTATCTTGTCACATGAGAAGAAAGAGTACTATTACATGTATCAGTGATGTTGACGAATTCCTTCGGGAGCGTAACTGCATTACGGCAGACAGTTTTACCTTTTTAAACAAGTCTATGTATTGACATGATTGAAGGATGAAGAAGAAAATAAACTTTAATTTATTTAATCGCGTATTTTATTATTAAAACTTCCTCGACCAAGTTGCAACCATGCGTTCAATCATGGTTTCTCGTAAGAGTTTGTTTGACTCGGTTTTACTGAAACAACCATTCAAAAGTCAAGTCTGATCAATTCACTATGAAAAACAATTGATACTATCTTTCAAAGAATGCGAGATGTTAATCGCTCTAACAACGTATAACTATCCAGCCTCTCCATTCCTGTTCACGTCTCAGGATACTCTTCATCAGAATCTTTAAAGTCTAACTCCTGAAGGAACTCAGTCAAGGAACTTTCTTCAGGAAAAGAAGCAACCAGAAGAGAAACTGTAATGCTCATATAAAAATAAAGTTATTTCAGAAATATCTCGTTCTAGATTTGAAATTTGTATTTCTACAATACAATAAATACTGAAAAGGGGTCCCTTGGAAGCAACAAACACACACAAGAGAGAAAAATAGCAGACTCGGTTTTATTGAGTCATGAGAAATTGACATATTTTATTATTACACTATTAAAATGGTAACAATTTCCTATAACTTTTAAGATGGTATGTATATTGAGCAGCCTTTCAATAGTATACGGTTATTACAATACATCAAATTACCAAGCTTGGTTTTCGTTCTATTGGTGTAGAGTATAGATATAAAGGTACCGTGGCGATACAATAATAAAGGCGACAGTATATTAGTTAACTAATGGATAGGGATAGGAACTACACCAATAAAGGACGTTTAAAGACCTAAACTGAACGGTGCTTTGTCACTACAGTTATTTGTTTAAAAGCATGAAGTAGCAACATTATAAAGTAATTCATGATTATTTCACTACGTTTAAGGTATTTCGGGATCAGTATTATATTCCTTAATTATGGCACACAAGTCGTTGCTTGTTGACATGAAATATTGTTTAATTTTTGTTATTGCCATTGCCTGCATTGCGGAGAGAAACAATCATGCATGCATGAGTTCTCTTTCATGATATGATGTGTACATACATATTCCTTATGCAAGTTGGTTTAAAAGGGACACATGGTAATCTGGAAAAACATATCATGAATAACTTCAATTTGACCTCGATATATTAACACAGTAACAGTTCGATTTTAAATATGTATAAAAAGTTAATAAAGTTTGGGATCGTCAATTGTCTTCGTTACTTTATAAATAATATTGGTTCACTAAAATCAGCAATAAGTAGTATGCAAAAACATACATCTTAAAATTAACTAATTACTAACTATTAATAATGATTTGCAACTATTCAGGTTATTGTGTCCAGACGGTTAACCGTGCATTTTTTACACTCAATAATTGAACATTGGGGCCATAATGTGTTAACTTGCAATCTGGATATATATAACATATGGACCCAGATTGCGCTAGAAACGAGCTTGTGGTGAAAATCGAAACGCTTCTCGCTTTAAATTTAAAAAAAAAGATTATACCATTATTATGATCTGGTATGATTATAAGCAAGGATTATTTAGGTACATGTATGCCGAATTAGGAGACAGAAGCAACCAACAAATACAAAGCAGAGGAGTGGTTTTCCAGGCATATATTTCTCGCATGTTTCACTGGCCGCCATCTTGTATCATCTACATGGCTTGTTAAGGCTTCTACAGGTTTTCGAGTTGCAGGCAAATTGTACTCTACAGATATATATGACAATGTAGTTTAGTAAGGAAAGATACAATCATTGTATTAAATCTAATATTTTAAATGTTGATTGTTTAATACAACGTAAACGGTTTCCTCGTTCTTCGTGATATAGATCACAAGTCAAATCGTTATCGAATATTTTGTATCAGATAAGAAGTTAAGGAATCGAATTGTAGGACCCGTTCGCACATTCAACGTCATTTTACAAAAGCGACATCAGACGCAGACAGGCAATGTATTACGCAAGCGTAAAATAGCTGCCGGAGAAAATAGCATTATATCTGGGTAGGAACTGAAAACAAAGTTAAAAATAATAATAGATCAAGCCATGTGGGTTTAAACAATATTGAGAAAACAAGATCTCACGAAGACATCAATGTGTTTTCAAGTTCACACCCGAACGTTTTTTCTTACCAGAAACTTTCTTAACTTTCTTCTCAATTCTTACCATGAGTTCTTCCTATTTTCGGGAAAAACACGTTGGATTGAAATAGGAATCGGGAACCAGCCCTACTCTTACCAACGAATATATTTCTGAGATATGTTAATGATCTCAGAGGATAGACTCCGATACACTTTCCCGGGTTAACGTTCCCATCCATTAATTGTCTTTCCTCTGGATCAATCCTTACCTTTCTGGGTACGAGGCGGAATATATTGACAAATAAGATGCAAGCTGAAGCGGAGGTACTTTTATTAGATCAATAATAAATCGATAATTAATCTTAAGTGCGAGTAGTTCGTCACTTTAACTGTAAATATAAAACTAATCACAATATGCTTGTAATTAATCATTTTAAAGCAGATATTGTTTAAACGAAAAGTAACTCGGGATCGAGTAAAATCATTTACACCTGAAGTAACAATGTTTTGATTCGAATGAGTTGATCCCCATCTGAACGCTTTTATACTTGTTTTTACAGACTGCTCTAAAATATCAGCTGTACATGGCCGCACTTATATATGGCTAGCTTTAAAGCTACAAACGCTATACTTAAACTAGTAATAACTCATGAATATGGACGAGTCACGGGTGAAGTAGTTTCAATTCGACGAGCAGGCAAAAAGTCGGTATATAAGCCAGAATCATATCACATTTTATCTAGCCTTCGTACAGGTAACATCGATCAATACGATCAAGATACGGCTTCGGATAATATTTCATGAAAAAAAGTAGCAAACTGGAACGGGATTTGAACCAGTAACGTTTTGCTTTAGATTGTTCTTGTTCATGTAGATATAACCACTAGGTCACGGATATTTGTTGGTACGTTGTTGGACTTTTAACAGTAAATAGGTATTACGCAATTACTAGCGCAGACACAAACACAAACGTATCAACTGCATATTAAAAGATCGGGATAAGGTTTTCTGAGAAGGAATCCTAGTTTCAAGTTGATAAAATATAGTATTACATCACGCAAAGTTAATTTACATGTGCGACATGATGTACTAAATACTGATACGCCTGGGGTGTTAAAAAATGTTCAATATTTTATTTTGCATTATAATAAATGGTACTAAATATACCACATTTTCAAGAAGTCACTGTAGCCTAGTAGATAGAACGGCAGTCTGTAACTGAATGGAAAATTAGAAACATCGTGTGTTCGAGTCCCGAGAGAGGCAAAGTCTTTTTCCTTCTGCAAATAATAATGCTACCTGTTCGATGTGCACTACTCGATATCTATAAAGTAAATGATGTCCTGCGTTAAATTTGATCGCTTAAATGCCCGATTTCGCCATAAGCTAGTGAACATGAAGTTACAAAGAAAGACCCGCCTACGAAGTAGAAAGCGATTTAAATACAGGGCTTTAAGGACCTATTTCCAGCCTATTGTATTTGGGGGAGTAGAGCATTTTCATAGGCACATGTAACTGCTAGACGTATTCAATTTTGTTTCAGTTGATGAGGCACTCTCAATACATCTTTTGTATGAAGCCAACATATTAAAACATAAAAGCATGTGTTCCATTAGTTGTTATGGTGTGTTTTATGCCCTCACGTGGGGGTGGGGGTGCATACAGATTTGCATTTGTCCGTCCGCTCTCCGTCCGTACGTCCGTACGTCCGAAAAAAACTTGTGTTGCGCGATCCTACCTAACTATTTAACCCACGGTCGCCAAACTTTAAAGGAATGTTGACCAGCAAGTGAAGATGCGTACCTGTCATGATCCTTGATGTAGTCACAATATGGGCTGAACAATTTGTGTCGCGCCCTCCTCCATTACTATTTAACCCACGGTCACCAAACTGTACAGGAATGTTGAACAGCAAGTGAAGATTTGCACCTGGTGTTTTCATTTTTATTTTGGACCAAGAACAACAGAGTTATGGACCTTGACTTAGTCAAAATTGGGCTGAAAAACGTGTGTCACGCCCTCCTCCATTACTATTTAACCCACAGTCGCCAAACTTTACAGGAATGTTGACCAGCAAGTGAAGATGCGCACCTGGGTTTTCGTTTTTATTTTGGAGCAAGAACAGGAGATATGACCCTTGATGTAGTCAAAATATGGGCTGATAAATTTATGTTTACGCCCTTCTCCATTACTATTTAACCCACGGTCACCAAACTTTACAGGAATATTGACCAGCAAGTGAAGATTCGTACCTGGTGTGTTTATTTTTATTTTGGACCAAGAACCACAGAGTTATGGCCCTTGACTTAGTCAAAATTGGGCTGAAAAACTTGTATCGCGTCCTTCTCCATTACTATTTAACCAACAGTCGCCAAACTTTACAGGCATGTTGACCAGCAAGTAAAGATGCGCACCTGGGTTTCTGATTTTATTTTGTAGCAAGAACCACAGAGTTATGGCCCTTGATTTAGTCAAAATATGGACTGAAAAACTTATGTCGCTCCCTCCTCTATTACGGTTTAACCCACGTTCGCCAAACTTTACAGGAATGTTGATAAGCAAGTAAAGATGCGCACCTGGGTTTTTGATTTTAGTTTGGACCAATAACCACAGAGTTATGGCTCAGTTAGTCAAAATATGGGCTGAAAGATTTGTGTCGCGCCCTTCCCCGTCAGTATTTAACCCACGGTCGCCAAACTTTACAGGAATGTTGACCAGCATGAGAAGATTCGCACCTGGGTTTTCATTTTTATTTTGGACCAAGAGTTATGGCACTTGACTTAGTCAAAATAGGGCTGAACAATTTGTGTCGCGTGATCCTCCATAACTATTTAACCCATGGTCACTGAACCTTTTCAAGAATGTAGACCAGCAAGTGAAGATACGCACCTAAGTTGAACGTGTTTATCAGTGTTTATGTTCATTATCAAAATGCTATGACCCAACTAAGGGCATCCGTGTCCTATGGACACATTTCTAGTTATTCTATAAACAATGAATTATCAACAAAGTGTTGTAAAGCTAACTAGTTAATTTTCTTTTTTTTCTTTTTCATAATGTTTATAAAGTCTGAAGTATTCTTATACTGTTATACCCTACATACTGTTCAATATACCAATGCTATTTATAGAGATTTATTTATCTTTACTCGGACCTCAGTTTATGTACCTGAGCTAATAGGTCATGTAGCATGTTAGCAGTAAATAAGCAAGCTTTCCAAGCCTTTTCAATGATCATTCAGCCTTTGTAAATAGGTCCTTAAATTAATCAGAGGTACGATTGGGGACGTGTAACATTTGATAATGGTCCCCATCTGACAGACGAAGCAAGGAAAAAGTGGTTTAGCAAATAACTCATGGACAAAACTCATCGGCGCCGGTAGGGCTTAAACCCGGGTCCTCCGAATTTTATGTTCACCGTGCTATCCACAAGGTCTCGCCAGCTCTCTTCTAAACAGCTTCTACATTTCCTCCTGTTTGACGAATTCAGATGTTGAGATATTGAGAATTGACAATATGTATATCCCAAAATTGAACAATTATTGATATCAACTTTTAAATATGCTAATGCAATTTTGATAACGGTAATTTAATGTGGTATCGATATTGAAAAATAAGTGATATCCGAAACTGTTTTAACAGTTAATTCTTGATATCACAAAACCTGATCAATATTGATTGATTTATTTCGAACCATGAATTATTAATACCGCTATAAAGATGGTAAATATGAAATAGTCATGACGTTTTGAACAACTAGAAAATGTGTCCACGGGACGCTTTAGGGTTGTCACAAATCAGAAGGTGTAAGTATGTCAAGATTGTTTTCATTGACCATTTGCTAGTCGAAAATGCTGGTGTCATATATAAAATTATGTTAGTGTATATGAAGTTTTAAAGCTGTATGTGATATTATAGGAGAAAGCGACTAAATGAACATAGAACGAAAATTGTTTGAACATACTGATGTTGCTGTATGTTAAATGTTTTGAAGTGAGAAAGTGGCGACACTTACGACTCTTGGCGGGAGGTATACAGTACTGGTTCCTTCCAGAAAAAGTATGGGGTGTTTGTATTCACCTCGAACAAATCGACCGTCATATATAGCTTAAAATGTGCTGCAAATTACGTAAATCACCATTCAACCAACCTACATTAAAGTTTTAAAAATGAACAAAATGAACAAGTAAGTGAAGGAATATATGTTTGTATGTAAATATGTGTGTGCATACATGTCTACGTGACTGTACGAATAGCAGTGAGTTTAATGCGCAACTATATAGCGCGGCCACACTGGAATACCACGCCGTAGAAACATAATATGATACCCCACCTATTCACAGTATAGTGACACCTGGCAGACAAGCCCAATAACTACCCTTTATAAGATGAACTTTCAATCAATGAAGGTAGCTACTAAGTTCATATATCATGAAGCCTTTGGTTTGACCCGGGCGGAGATCAAAACCATGAACTCCCGCACGCGATAACTAGATCATATTACATCGTTAGTGTTTTCAACGTGTTCGCGTTAACTGCATAGCACGCTTTACGGCTATAATTGATATTTAGTTTCATACAATTGTTACAAGAGTTTACACTGTACTTGCAAGGTATAGATAGATAACATTGAAACGCTTATCGATAATACCAACAAAAAAGATACAGTTTGTTATCTTCCGAAAAGGGTTGGAAGGTGATTTTCGTGCCGTTAAATATGCGTTAATGATTTTTTCGGTATTGTATTATGTGTTGTAGCATGGTCGGTGACATTTCCTTGGATGAATGCAAAGCACAACAAAAGCATCATGTATGATAGGCGCAGGAGCCGTGGGGGTGTGTAGGTGGGGTGGGGGGGGGGGGGGGGTGGGTATGAATGCAAAGCACAAAATTGCATCATGTATCATAGGCGCAGGAGCCGTGGGGTGTGTGTGGCAAAGCATACTCTGCCTCCCCTAAACACCCCCACTCAGAACATTGGGTGGGGGGGCAGGAGCCCACATGCACCTAAGCCTATGTATATTAGGGGCCCCTGGCTCCTACGCCTATGTATATTAGGGGCCCCGGCTCCTACGCCTATGTATATTAGGGCTCCAGGCTCCTACACCTATTTATATTAGGGCTCCAGGCTCATACGCCTATTTATATTGGGGGCCCCCGGCTCTTACGCCTACGTATATTAGGGGCCCCCGGCTTCTACGCCTATGTTTATTAGGGGCCCCCGGCTCCTACGCCTATGTTTACTACGCCTATGCATATTAGGGCCCCGGCTCCTACGCCTATGTATATTATGGGCCCCCGGCTCATACGCCTATTTATATTAGGGGTCCCCGGCTCCTACGCCTATGTATATTAGGGGCCCCCGGCTCATACGCCTATTTATATTAAGGGTCCCCGGCTCCTACGCCTATGTATATTAGGGGCCCCGGCTCCTGCGCCTATGTATATTAGAGGCCCCCGGCTCCTACGCCTATGTATATTGGATTGGGGCCCCGGCTCCTACGCCTATGTATATTGATTGGAATTGCGACCTCAGAGGGAGATGAGATGTCTAGGATGAATATTCTCGTCAGACATGCCACCATCAGGTCGCGAGCCTAGCTTTAAAGTGCAAAGCCTTTTCCATTGAGGCATGGAGGTCTTTTACTAAAATGAATAGCATTTATCAAATATATCAGTATGAGTTACCGTGCCAGCACCATCGATTAACCTCTGAGCTATCGAGAACAAATGATTGCCAATCAACCAGTTAGTGTACATACTGTTACACCATCTCCAGGGGCTTAGCTGACCTGAAATGCACATATAGGCCCGACAAACCAGTGGGGTTCGTGGGCATGTCCCCCCGTTTCTTTTGTTAAATTTAGCTATGCAATGGAGTGTTTTTGGATTATATCTGACCGAGCACTTGTGGGGTATTTGAAGAAATATTTTTTTGACAATATGAGAATTAACATTTGACAAAGTTACATATACCTTAAAAAATAAGAAACAAATGTTGACCCTTAAACCTCCACCCCTATAGCTTGAATTCTCCAGCTCTACCATCTGTGAAGGAACTCTTCCCTGGATGTTTAGTCATACAGAAGTGGTTCTCAGGATCACCCCTGACGATACCTCAAATGGAACAGGTTGTGAAAAGTCGTGTCTCGACCGGGTCTCGGTCTTGAACCCAGTATATCAGCTCTCTTGATAGAATACTATGGGTGCCATGTGGTCATTTGTATGCTCCCGGCAGGTTATATAGTGTTATCATTTCACGTAATTGATTATTGGGACTGACAGCGCCGAAGCAGTTCATGGGGTGGGGGTGGTCAGGCACATTTCTACGAACACCGTGTAGTAGCAGTTGGTACCTTGTTTTATATCTTCAGTTCGCCTTAATTTTAATGACCTTTTTTCTGATCTATGGTTAGTTTGTTTGTTTGTTTTGTTTGTATTGCGTTTTACGTCATTTTCGACACATTTAAGGTTATAATTATATGCGGTCGGTTTTTGTTTTGTGTGGTAGAAGCAGTACTGTACACATCCCGCCATCCGTAAGAATCGACACTTCCTGACTTACAAGTCGAGCTCCAAGTGGGATGACCTATAGATTGTACAGAAAACCTAATTGTATATGCATCACACGGAGATCAGTGGGGTGTGCATGGACATTCTTCGAATTTTCGAAAAAACGCTTGAATACAAATGTAATCGTTCATAAACTAGACCACTTACAACAATTCGAGCTTCTTTTATTACATCTCAAACTGTTGAATATCTGTCATTATTTATTATAAAACTGGACATTTGCTTAAAGAGGTTCGTTTTGATTCATTTAATGTGTCTGAAATGTGGCTTTAAAGGGACTGGGAGTAGTTAGTGGCAATACAAATACAAGAGAAAACCCTCATATTGTGCTTCGTTTCATATGAAACTTGCACATGTATTAAGTAAGCCACACATTAAGTTCGGTTGAATTATTATTCATGAAAATGTTTAAAATGGAAAAAAAACGACAACTCCTTGAATTTTTGTTGTTAAATCATGAATATTAATTCATATGGGGTTCATTTTGATAACAAAACCAAATGCATTAACAACTAGAACTGTCGCTAAAGGCTGATAATTATACCTCCCGCCTCTGACCCACCAGTAGAATTTCCCTTTATGATCATATTCAAATGATACTGGATCATCAGAAATATATGAAAACATAGGATAATGAATAGGTAGTACCTGCATGAAAAACAGCATCATGTATTATAAATTTAACACACAAGTCTGCAATGCACTTTTGTCAGCAAGGACCTTTGTCATTCCCGAATTATGAAGCAGAACCATTTTAAATGGTCTGGAGGCGGTCTGAAAGACTATAGACGTCGATTCAAAAACGTAATGCGTTTCATTTTCATGTTCAATGTACATAATATTATGCTCTAACCACAAATTTGCCAATTAAAATTCATAGTTATTGGACATGTCAATAGCATTGATAATTGCTAAGATAGACCGTGAGCCATACAAATTTTTGTTACCATCTCAAGGGTCAAATTATTACTAGCACCATGTTATTGAGTACCTTGTAGAGAAACAAAATGTCCATGATAGCAGTGTGAACAGGGTAGCTGATTCCTATTATTTGAGTTATCTCCCCCTTTTGAATAATTCTGGTTTCTTTAAAAGAAATCATTTTCTCTGAAACTACAAGAGCTATAGGTCTAATATTTTGCATGTATCATAAGTTTAGGGTCTTCTACCAAGTGTTTCTAAAACGTAACCCTGGGGTCAAACACGGCCCAACCCCGGGGGTAACAGTTTTACATAGTGTTATGAAGGAAATTTTTAAAAATTCTTCTTCTTTAAAATCGTAAGAGCTAAAGGTCTAATATTATGCATGCAGTATAAGCTTATGGTCCACTAGCATATTTGTTAAAATGGTGACCCTGGGATCATATTTGACCCCACCCTAGAGTTCATATATTTACATAGAAACATATGAAAAATCTTTAAAAACGTTCTCTGAAAAATCAAAATAAAGAGCCGGAGGACGAATATTGTGCATGTTAAAAGCTTATGGTTCTCTACCAGTTTTATTCAAATCATGACCCTGGGGTCAAATATGGCCCGATCCTGGGGGTCACAGTTTTACAAAGAGTTCTATAGGAAAGACTATATGCATGTTTTCCGCTGAAACTACAAGAGCTAGAGGTCTAAAAAGTTGCATGTAGCGTAAGATTATTGTCCCCTACCAAAAGTTATTTTTAAATGGTGACCCTACGGTCACACTATTACATTGATTTATTTAGGAAAACCTTGGTTAACAATTGCTGACAATGGGGTTAAATATGGCCTCTACAGGTTTACCGTTATACGTAGATTTTTATAAAAAAAAATGCTGTTGTTATTTAAGAACATGAGAGCACTTTGAGACAAGGCCAGTGGGTCTATTGTTTATGGCTTATAGTTGTACACTTTTCATAAAATCACTTCAACTTTTATTAAGAATGGGATTTTTGATTAGGTATTACATTATAAAGACTTGAATAATTAAAACTTAAGTATATGTCTATTTTAACGATGTTTACAAATCGCATATTGAACAAATCCATGAACTAAAATCACAAAGGAGACCACAGCATTTTCACTAACTGGCAAAAAATAGAAGGCATTTTACGGTTATACTGTTCATTTTTAGGTGTTTGTAATATACATTTGCACTATACTGTAGTATAACCGGTATGTCAGAAAAGACATAGCTGATAGAGTATACATCTGTAAATCTAACTGTGATTACTAAATGTGAACTTTTTCTTCCGATTAAGGGGTTGTATTCTTCACAGACTGTGGTTTACCCTGTTGTTAAAACTGCGCTAGCCCAATAAAACAGGTGAACTTTTCTGTCTCTATGTTACAATAAAAATTGTTCAGATATGGGTTCCTTAGCTGATGAAGCTTTGCTTGCGTGGTGTTTAACGTCATTTTCCGGCACATTTTAGGCTATGTATGACGGTCAGTGTTTTTTGGTGGAGGCAGACCACTCCCATATTCCTGGGGAGAACCAGTACTGTTTACCTCCCACCATCTGTAAGAATCGTAAGTTGATGAAGAAGATAAGCCTGGCCTTGAATACCTTTACAGTGTCGGTGTTGGTGGTTAAGGCTGGAAGAAGAATCCACTCTCCGTGGGTAAAAGTAGTACTTGTATACATCCTTCTGGGCTGTAGGTTGATATAGTCGTTGGGGACATCTGATATGCCTTTGTGTCTACATCTACTAGTCCATGTTGGATCTTAAACAGCATGGTTAGTCAATTGGTGTACCTTCTGTATTTTAGGGATTTCAACTGCAGGTCCTGTACCATCTGTGTTGCACAACCTGGGGTACGATAGGTAGTTCCTGTATACAAACCGTGCAGCTCTCCGCTGGACTTGTTCCAAGTTGTGTATATCAGTTGTCTTATGGGGATCACATACGGTGGATGCATAGTGTATGTCGTACATTTGTAGTATATGTGGTATACTTCACTTGTTTGGTGCACTCACCAAAGGTACGTCTTATGAACCCCATGGTCCTGTTGAGCTTGGCTACTATATAATTGATGTGCTGCTTCCATGTGAGGTCTTCGTTTAAAGTTACTTTTAGGTACGTCCTACTACTGCCCACTACTTTGTGTGTGTGGCCATGTTGTTGATATGATGTGTTAATCAGCTGGCGCTTGTTCGTTTTGGTTCTGATAACTGCACATTTAGCCAGTCTTCTTCCTATTTCTCAAGAGCTGATAGGTGTTTCTGAAGTACTTAGTAGTGATACCATGGTTATCTTATATTGTATGCTATATTATAATATAAAGTAATATTATTTAAATACGTTAATACTTACTGGGTATGTTTAGCTGTAAAGTAACATGATGCCTACTTGCTAGATAAAATTGACCGTTTTTGTGAACCCAGCTTCATGGATATAACCTTCATAACGTTTTAACATTTTAGTTGTATGTATTTTAATGCAGTAACCCTACTTGAGCCCATACAGCCTGTTGATGCAGTGGATAAATCTGGGGTCTTGAAATCCAGAGGACCCCGGTTCAAGCCTCACTGGCGCCAGTAAATTTCGTCTGTGTATTCATGGGCAAGACACTTGCCCTTACCCTCGTCCAAGGATGGGGACGTAAACCGGGCGGGCTGGTGTATCGCCTTTTTTCTCTCTCCGATTACGTTAAAGAAACACATGACTTTTGTCATTAGTAGAAAAAGGACAGGTTCCTATATTTCTATGTAAAACCCTTCCCCCTCTCTCTCTCTCTCTATGGGGTGGCTTTAAATAACCTTATATGTGTTGATGAACCATTAAACACCATTTTTTTCTGTTTCTTTAAAAGTGCATATTGAAAAGTATCACCCACAAAATAAAGGGTAAAACTATGCCTTTTCACAAAATATTTTAGAATAAATACTCATACTGAGATAAAATTGACCATTTATGACCATTTATGATACCAGTATTTGTCATTGTTGGCATTGTTACCCCTGCATTGGCAACAAACCTTTATTTAGGTACCGGTCATTTAAGTTGAAAAAAAGAGTTGATACTTATTAATAGTCCCAATAATAGATTAATTCCATACTATAATTCAAGTACGAATGACATCCCAACCTATATTACGATACATATCTTAATCAGGTGCTATTGTCAGAACTGCACCAATACTAACGAATGCCACGGTAAGTGGTTAGTACATAGTACAGTGGTCTGAGTATTACCCCTAAACTTCCTCGTCGATTCTATTTTGATTATTGACACAAATATGGTTCATGCCAATGCATAATAGTTTTACATTTCATATGCAAAATTCTTCATTGTGATTTATGCGGGTAATTTAGGTGTTAACATCCTTAAAGTAAACATATATTACTATTAAAAAGTGTTAAAATTGACATTTAATAAGATTTTGTGTTGCAATTTGCATTTTTTACTTTTAATTCATTTCTTTATATGTAATACAGAATCTAAATGTTTAATCATAATAAGTATTGAAATAGCGCATACACCTACAATTACTTCCAGTTCAGCGTGTGTATCACTCAACAAATATATGCAATGCCATGAACGATTGAACGTTGCAAAGTACATCATTTCATTAATCTATCCTAAAAATCCCTACTTCATATAATAATATCCTTTAAATCATCGTAGAAAGGTTGTAAATTAGTGATTCTTATAAGCTTACACGTATAATGTAAACAATATCGATTACACTAAATGCATAATGTGTCAGTAGTGGGTGGGGTAAATTGACTTGCAATTTGAAGCAAAATAGAGATTTTAAACAGAATTATATGCTAAACAGAGCTTATTTGCTCATTATACAACTAAATGAATGGTAAATTTAATTGCATCTTTTAAAAATACCTCAATAGTTATTTACATAATCATGACATGCAACAATAAACATCAAACACTTAGATGAAAGCGCTACACTGATAACCTGTTAATGTTCACATCTTTTTTATATAAGCTACCTGTTCCAGATTGCTATCATGGAAAAACGTAACCAAAATACATTGCTCTTTTCAAAATGTGATGGTAGAATTTGTCCCTTGAGTTGGTAACAATATCGACGATTTTGGGCCCTGGCTCAAGGCCTAAGAGTAGTATAGATACTGAGGGTAAAAGGACAGTTTCCTCCATCGCGACAAACAATCAGCAGTTATCAGTTTTTTCAGTTGCCCTTGGCACAAAGATGCAAACCCTAAATGGTGGTGGCATACTTGCTACCAGACCCCTCGCATCTATACAAACTGCTTGATTACCCTTCGCTTAGAATGAAATTTACCAAAACCTCCAGTATCTATTTATTTAGTATGAATAATATCCCACCGTCTCCTTTTTGCAAATAACTGTAACATTTACAAATTATCAAGCAAAGTCAGACGGAACCGGAAAGTAGTCTTCATCATCGCTGTGCATATCATTTTTACCATGGAGTATTTTATTTTCCTACACTTTGCTATTTTGTATTTCAGTTCAAGAAGCTCTTCTCTGTTTCTATCCAGCTCACGTTCACAATTATTCATTGCAACCAGTAATAGTCTTCGCTTATTAACTTTGCTTTTTTAGTGTCCATAAAATCATCACGAACTACTTCATATTTTACTTGGAGTTGCTTACCTTTTATCAATTCTCTTCTATATTTATCTTTTAAATTGTTAAGGTTTCTGCAAACCTTTTTTTAACTTTTCTTGTTCATTATATATAATAATACTATATATAATTTTAAACCCTTATTTAATATTTTCAATATCCTTAACTGGGACCCAACTATTGAAATCCTCATTGCAACCCTTCCATTAATCAATGCTTGTTTCTTTTTGTAATCACGTCGTATTACTTTTTCAATCATGAATATTTCTTGCCCTGCTTTTATCATTTTTAATTCATAAAAGCTTCCATCAATGTTTTGGTTGTTTAAATCTTTTATTTTGTATGTCACAGGATTTGTATATTGAATTTCATCAACAACAATTATTTCTTCAGTCCAATTTGGAGTATAACCTTTCACAAACGTTCTTTTATATTTGCCGATTCTAACATTATCCCCTATTTTAAACTTTGGCTTAATTTGATTACTTTTCATTTTTCCATACAAGTTGAAATACATCATTCCTTTATTTTTTTCATCACTTGCTTCAGTCGGCGTCATTTTAATACTCCGATATTTTGTATTATTATACCTATCAACCATCATCTGTAGCAAATCTATATATGTATTTTTATTGTTTGCTGTGAAATATTTCCACATCCTCTCTTTTAATGGTCTGTTAAATCGTTCGATTACTACAGCTTTTCCGAAATTAAAAGTGTGATACATTTTGATATTATTATCATCAAGGAATTGCTTAAACACTTTGTTATAAAATTCCACACCTTGATCAACCCAGAGCAATTTACAGTGTCTTCCTGTACTTATTATCTGTTGGAACGCTTTGGTAATTTCTAAACCAGTTTTATTTGGAACTGGTACAACCCAAGCAAATTTACTGAATACATCAATAACAGTAAGCAAATATTTCGTACCATTATTATACTTTGAAAACGATTGCATATCAACCAACTCAGCAGAACATATTTTAAAAATTCCATTAACAATCACACGGCGTTGAGTGAACCTTCTTCGTATAGGTTTATGAAGTTCATCTGCTAACGTGTCAGTCCATCTCAACGCATTTTCTTGTTTTTTGAGTCTCCAAGACCAAGTTTATATTTTGTACTAATAACTGTTTTCACTATCAAATTCTTAGCAATCTGTTCTCCAGTAGTTTTAGACTTACTAGATTTCAAACTTTCAAGCATGTTTTTATCACACATTGTTTTATTACTAGGATTTTCATCATAACAATAATCATAATCTTTACAAACAGCATCTAATTCATTTACCGGTTCTCCACTATCAAGTGGATTACCAGGACCATAATATTTATAACCAGAAATTGTTAACCCCTTTTTAGGCAACAGAGGAAGTAGAGCTTTATGAATATCAATATTTCTACCTTGTGTACTTTTAACAAACTGTGTTTTAGTAATACCACAAGATGCACAAGTTGCTTTTAACATTCTTCTACCATTTTTTGCCAATATGTACTGTGGATTAAAATTTTCAGTAACCATTTTTCCTTTTATACAATAACTCATATATAATATGATTAGACTAAACTTTGTTTAGCCTAAACTTTGTTTACAAAATATGATTTTATAATGTTTGCATTTTCTATTGGTTTGTATGTTAATATTTTATAAAGAATATCATACATCTTATTTCCAGCTGGCTTACGGAACGTCGGTGGTTCTACCCAGGTGCCCGCACGTGCACGAAAATTGCCCGGAGGGGCACCTGTGGTCTTCCTCCACCAGTGGAAGCTGGAAAGTTGCCATATGACCTTTGCTGTTGGTGCGACTATAAAGTCCAATTCGATTCAATTCAATTTCCTTCTTGTAACTTTTTAATGAAGAATAGACAGAAGTATCCATATAGGACACTTGTTTTATCTTGATACTGAATAGTGTTGTATTTTATATTAGGTATGTACGCTAAAACTTCTTTTGGTGGGCTCAGACCAAACGGATCGAAGCAATAATTATCATAGTAACAAGTCCAGTGTGTACCAGGTCCAGTATGATCATGAAGATTAATAATACCAGGTTTTTGTTTATTTTGTTTTATTGGTAATTTGTTTTTGCTGTACACCCCACTGAATTTCTGTACACCTAGCTGCTTAACCCATTTTATTATATCTAAGTTAGAGATAGGTTAATTTTTAATTATTTTTTCTCAACCGGGATACTTCTATATGGTCTAATTTGTGATTACTTGTACATTTTTTCCACGATCAACTCTCAAACCGTTTTCTTTTTTACCTACTTGTAAACCTTTTCCAGTTAAACCACTAATAAAAGATCAGATCAATGGAATTTCTAATGATGCAAGACGTCCAAGTAATCCCCTGTCTTGCTGTTGTTCCTTTGTTAGTTTAATAGAGCAACAACATTCAGATTTTATTATCTTGTTTCTTTGTGCAAATGTTAATTTATTTGATCCAAGAAGTGCTTGTTTTTTTGTCACTAGGAATAGTTACCATCCCATTTCCAAATAGTTTGCCAATTTCAGTACTTGCTAAGCCACTTAGTGCTCCTGTTGCTAGTGGTGCTAATACTTTCGGAGCGAGTCTAGCAACTGTTGGTAACGTTGTTTTAGTTAACAAACCATCTAATGCACCTAAAAAGCCTCCATTTTTAGACTGAGATTTCATTTGTGATTATGATATATTTATGTCTAATTCCCGTCCACCAGATTTAGCATTGTTAATATTATTAATCTGAGTAGCTGTCAGTAGCAAAGGAAAGTCTCCAGTTAGTTGGTTATTTTTTAACCTGAGTGTTAACTCACTTTTGTTTTCATATGCTTTTGCTAAACTTCTCTGTTGCCCCTCTGTCAAATCTATTAAATAATTTACGTAAGTCATATATATTATAAGTTAGATTAAACTATTACCAATTCATTTCCAACAGTATCAATAACAACATCTGCCTTGTATAAGACTAAAGCATAAACTTTATATCTGGCGGTAGGAACGTTGTTTAGTTTATATCTCAAACTTAGTTGTTTTGGATCAACACTGACTTCATTACCTGTGTAACTCAAATCGAAAATATGATTCCGAAGAGATTTTTAAAATTACTCGCATTGAGTAAAGTTCCAGTGTTTTTATTATTTTGCTTGTAAGAACAATTAATAACATCTCTGCATATTCTTATGATATTAGCATAACTATATTCGGTTTCTGGATAGTAAACTCCATTTCCAACTTCCAATATAGCTGATTGTAAATAGCAATTAGTATTATCAGCATTTAGTTTGAAAGTATCCACAAGATGAGGATTTGGTGTTTCAGAAGAACTCTTGTCTGACATTTGCAGATAAATAAAAACATGGTTTGGACTTTAGACTCCAGCCGTTATTCTAAATACAGATTCTGTTAGTTGAGTACTTCCGCTTTCTTGTATCATTTCACGAAGGTAAGTCCATCTTGCTGTTGTCATGTGATTTGTCATTACGTAACTTAAACCATCTGAGTTAAATACCATTCTAGGTATCCACAAAACTAATTTATTAATAACTACTCGACCATCATCACCACTTGATTTGAAAATTAGCACATTATCGTCTGCCAGTTGCAAGCTAATTTTAATCTGACTAGGAGGAAGCATGTTTATTTCCAAACCTACAAAGAAGGAATATTTATTTAATGTAATTATAGAGTCAACTTTTTGATTAGTTATGATTAAAGCATGACGAGCGGTAAATCCTAGGTTATAACCGGCTTGATCATCTCAAGATTCTGCAGTTGTTGTATTATCTAAATAAAAGTATTCGTTTGTTCCGGTTGTCTTTGCATAATCGTCAGAAATTTCAAGCAAGCTTTTGACATTAACAAATCTGTGAAGATTATTTCCATCGTAAACTATTTTTCCATTTGCTTTACTTGCATTTGATCAATCAGTGAAGCTGCATCGTTAATCAAAGCAATTCTGTCAGCGTCTGCGAAAGCGGCTCTATCAGCAAGTTTGTTTACTTGAAAACTGATTTCAAAATATGCATTATACCAATCAAAGTAAGAATTTCTATCATTTAGTGTTAACTGATAACCACTTTTCATTTGCCTGGTAGCATCTCCTGGTTGTGTTATAGGAGTATCTAACTGAATAGGTACATGTTCATATCTAGTATTATATGTATCACTTCGAAACATCTATGTATACTAGTAATTAGATTATTTTTATTTAATCAATCGTTTAATTATTGCATGAATATATTTGATTCCTCTTCCGGATAGTAATCTGTTAATTTTTTGCATTTACATCTTCTTCAGTTTCAGCTACAACTTCTTTTTTGTTATCAGCCTTTGTAAGTTCTTTTAAAATTATCTCAGCTTTTAGTTTTGGTTTAATAACTAAAACTAATTTATCAGCAGTCATTTTTCCTACGTCATCTCCAAGTATTTTGAACCACTTTCTAAGATTTGTTTTCCAGCAGTTTCTAATGCTTTCTTGCCAGCTGTTTTTACAGACTCACTAAATATGTTTGATCAAACTTTTAAAAAAATGTCAAATATGCCAACCCCAGTTAATCTGTCAACTAGAGTGTAGGTTTCCGTCCTGGTGTCATAATTGTTTTTTAATCGTGCCATATATAACTTATGTTGGATAAAACATAAGTTACTCAACTTATGTTGGATACAAAATAAGATTACATTAATTCCATTAAAACAAATCGAAATGATGTATGAACTCTATTAAGATTAACAATTTTACCAGAGAAAAAATATTAATACTGTTAATGATCGTTTTGTTTACTTCACAGGACCCGACTCTTATCGGTTCATCTTTAAAAGGATACGATCTCTTACGATCAGCTGTACTTATTTCATAAATAACATCCCCGTATGATCCATCAACAATAGAATTACTTATCAAATCACAGTGGATATACAATGTATCAATTGAATTTGTTATGTTTGGTGTTACAGTTTCAAATTTAGTTTCTATAATAACTGCATCTTTGTCAAACCCGATTAAGGTGTGCAAGTTTGTCTCCTTAAATCAAGCATAAAGTTATTATGAATGGTAACTAAACATTTAAAACTTGATAAATCAAATCTCAATTCTTGTCAGGACAGGCGAGTCATCAGTTAAATCGCAATTTACAGTCAAAGTTTATTTCATATAAAATAGGATTATTACTAGAGTAACATGTTCTGGAAGTTTGTATCACCTCGAGTAGGTAAATGCCAGATCAAGGATCACACGAGAGGCGGAGCCTCGAGTGTGATCCTGATCTGGCAATTACCTACGAGAGGTGATACAAAATTCCACAACACAGAACACGTTACTCTAGTAATGATCCTTTTTTTTATATACCTCTTATACATCATTAACATAGACATATTTGCATTGCTATTGCATACACATTCAATAAAGCATATTATTTCTGGATAAAGTGCAGCGGGAAAATGTATGTAGTTTTAAGGTGTTGGTGTTAATTGGTCTGATCTACTTGTTTTGTTTGTATGACGAAACGTCGTCTTAACGTTCTCGCGCATAGTGGCGTAAAACTTGCTTGAATCATTTGAAAAACCGTTGTTTTATTTTTAGTAAGATAGTGATACTAATTCTATTTTTAGTAGCATAGTGATAACCTGTAGTGTGATACAGCTTGTTGTATTCCATTGTAAGAAAATGAAGGTACTACCCAGCGGGCAAATGACGTTGGGTTGACGTTGGACGGACGTCAGTTTCTGACGTTGGATTGACGTTGGATTTAGGTTCAAATTGGAAGTTTTCTAGACGTCAGAAATCCGACGTTGGTTCAACGTCAGAAACATGACATTGGTCCAACGTCAAAACTCTGACATTGGACTGACGTTGGATTTTGGTTGAAAATGGAAGTTTTTTAGACGTCAGAAATCTGATGATGAACCACACAAGTCATAATTATGTGTGTGTTTAGTTCTATAATTAGAACTACAGCCAAACACAATTAAACGGTCAAGTTTGTAGTCTCTCTACCACATATGCGTGCAAAGAAGGGAAACCCTCAATGACACAACATAAAGGCTGGATTTATACATGGACTTCACAATGATTTAGCTTATATTAGAAATTATATAAACCTTTAAGTATCCTACTTAATTATTATACATGCCAGCAATATATTAATAATTAAAACAATGCATTAGTAAATCAACACATATACAGAAAACATATATACCAATATATAACCTTGCATTACACATTAAAAATACGTAAATTAACATTATACATTATCTCCCTTTACATGCCCTCTCACATAAGCATGCATGCCAACGTCAGAACGATGTCGTACTCCAATCAGACGTTGTACCAACGTTGGATTTAGGTCGCCGACGTTGCGACCAAAATCCAACATATATCCAACGTTGATCCAACGTCGTGTGTTTGCTGGGTATGTATATAGTATTGATAGGTATATAATAATTATCAATATCAGCATAACTGTAATTTCCATTTGTAAAACTAATAGTTTTCCAATCTGTTCCATTGTGATACCTCATCACTTTGTTATTAAAATCTTCAGCTATATTATACCATAAGTAAGTCATAGAATTAATCTTATCGAGTCCAATGCCATATTGTTTGTTCTTGCCTAATATTAATGGTCAAATTCAGTTGTAAAATTACTCGGTGTATTTGAGCTATTAATTATTGACGCTTTTTCTGACGATAATACACTTTTTTGTTCCATTTAATACAGGATAGATTAAATGAAGTTTTGTTATACATACTAGTAGATAATATTTATTGCCAAAATTAATCACCTAAATAAAACAGTTTGAAACATGATTTTTCAAAATTGAGAACGTGAGTAGTGAAATCTTTTGGTGGTAGTTCGAGTTCAGTATGAGATTTAGTTCGAATGTTTCTTTTATTGTTCGTTTGTCATTTTCTTGTTTTGAATATAATAACTTTTTCTGGATGCTATTTTCAATAAGAACATGTATTACATCTCCTCCTGTATAAGTAAAGTCTATTTTAAATATGTAACGTCCGGATTTATGAATCCAAAACGATGCCTTAGGATCAACAATAAAATATTCTTCACTTTTTATAAATGGGTTTGTTACAAGAGTAAGCGCTTCGATAGGATATCTACATTTGTATCTTTCAAGTGTTTTTTGTGTTGGATATGATGTATATAATGTATATGATGCACGACGACCGTCGTTATCACACATAATACTTATTCCGTCTATAGTTGCTTCAAACATTATAATCCGACTTGCATAGTCTACTTTTACTTTTAACTCATCAATTATGCCAAGAATTGCTGTGTGCCGACTATAGGACTTTTGATTATGCTCTTTGAGAGAAGCTATTTCATTATCAAAAGCTTTGCTTCTTTCATCCAGCTTTCAATTGCTTTGAGACACCATCAATTGCAGTCTAAAGTTTATTAGTGTCAACCAGTTTGCTCAGAGCAGTCTCCAACGTCTTGCTGCCAACCATTTTCTTTTTGATATCTTCAAACTCTTTGCTGATATCGTCGACGTTAGTGCTTATCTACCATTTAATACTTTTATTTGAGTTATTTCAGCAGCAAAAGCAGTTCTCATATGTTTTGAAGCATCAGCAATAGCAGTTTCTAGTTGTTAAATCTTTCATCATATCTGGAATTTTATCAATATTATAATCACGTATGATCTTTGTATTCTTGTTATAGTAAATTGTTTTGTTGCTGCATCATCTGATTTTTCTGGATTACCAACATTGGTAATTTTATTATTATCCATGTCAAGATCACTTCTCAGAATACTTCCCTGGTTCTTACCCTTGTGAAGATAATTAACCAGATGTTTCTGTTTTACATACTCAGATAGCACAATACCAAAATGTGTAATATTAACACTGCCAGTAGTAACTTCCTCGCCAAGATCGTTAAAAAGTCCCATTATATATAATATATATTACATTAAATTTCATCAATGAAGTTTATTTTGACCAACTTTCTAGGGCGGTTATAAACAGAGATCGAAAACAGAGATCTTCGATCTCTTTTATAAATCGCCGATGAAGTTACGCTTCGCTAACTTCCTCGGGCGATCCAGATACAGAAAGCCGTACAGCTTGTCAGTTGCTTTTTTATACTGATCTTTGCTGACACCTTGTTCGTTAGAAAGCATACCCAGCTAGTGATTAGCCGAAGTTACGAAGAAGGTGTAATGAGAGCAATTCAACCGAATGTCATTGGGAGTTTTGTAATGAGATTGTGACAAGTAAATCACGCAATAATTGTTATGCCTTCCCTGGATGAAATAATTAATAATATCGTTTTGATTGCGTTCACAAACATAATCATCAAAAAAAATTCTGATTATCTGAATCTAAAGTATCCACAGGGATAACTTTATCATTTGAACATTCTAATATGTCTTCAACTGGGATTTTTTTTTTTTTTGCGACTTTTTCAAGTTTTTGTGAGACGACAATATAGTTCTGTAGGTTTGTGCCGGAACGGGGAGGATATGGAAGTTAGCGTAGTAAGGCTCTAAGGAAAAGGGTCATCAAGGAAGGGTAGCGTAGTGTGGGGCTGTTAAGGTACTGTCCATTGAGAAATACCTGTCTAGGTAATTATATCGTGAATTAGCGATATTTATCTTGCATTAATAGTCATCGTATGACGTATAGATCCTCATTCTAATACACTGGCTACTGAGAAATCGAGATATACAACATGTATTGTACTGCTGTTTAGCAGTATTGTCTGTTTGGTAAGGCACTCGATGGAATTATAGGCGGTAGGTTGGTTTTAGTTGATAACTAGTGGCAAAGTATCTTAAGTTAGGTTAGGTGCTGTGTTTTACGGCAAGGTAAAACTAATTGAGCTATCGAGATAGACATTATGCTATGTACAATGTGTTTACCGGTATTGTTTTTTTAAGTGGTCGAACTCTCGAATCGACCCATAAGCACTCGAATAGAGCTATAGGCGATATGCTAGTTGAGTTGATAACTAGCGTAGAAATACCTTAAGATAGGTTAGGAACGGTGTTTTACGGCAAGGTAAAACTAAAAGAGAAATCGATAAATATATATATATGTTTTAGTTTGGCGCTCGATTGAGTTATAGGCGATATACTAGTTTAGAAGATAACTAGTCGAGTAATGTGTACGGAGATTATGGTAGATGGGAGGTGACACGGTGGTATATTAGGGGAAGTACAGGTTACGCGATGAAAAAAGGGCTAATTATTGATGTTAAAATCAATTTAAGTAGGGCCTTTCGCTTTTCTGTAAACAGTTGAAGTAATACAACGTAATGCATATGATACATAATGGATATGTTACGCGTGCGACTATGGTTTTAAGTAGCGACAGTATTCATTAGGTGTATAAGGCCATGACGGCACCCAGGTAATACAGTAATGACATATGACGTAGAATGGACAGACAACTATGTACTTGACTTACTCGATATTGACCTAGTGACGGACAGCTCATTGGCTATAAATATATATTCTTAAGAGTTGATTATATGCTACTTAGAAACAAGCTTTATTTTGTTTCTTAGCCCCATTTTTTACGGAAGGAATAGGACTATTATGACAGGCTGATCTAGATAGTGTAAAACGTAATATAAAACAATTAGCAAGCAACCAGAAAGTATTGGAGCATTCATTTTTAGATAGTATGTCAGTAATGAACACAACATCATTTGCGATATCAAAAAACAGACAAAAAATTAATGAGGTATTGGAAACTCTGCGGACGTTAAGTGCAGAAGTTGTAAATACTAAAGGCTACCTTAATACACATATAGGAAACATTGATAAGTTTTTATATTTGTTCACGAAAATGAGTCTACTCATAGATGAAATTAAAGCAGTGATTCAAAGCTGCATGTATTATTACCTTCAGTTAGAGATCAAATTGAATATACTCACAATAGGTCGTCTAAGTGCGAATATCATTCCAGCAAGTCAACTTCAAGAAGCTCTCTTAGGGATAAGTGCTAAACTTCCTGCAACTCTCTCATTGCCCATTGACCCATACGAAAACTTGTTTGATTACTACAAACACTTGAAATGCACAACTTATTTAGATGGTGAACAGATAATTGTAGTCACCGAAATTATTTTGGTATAACATACTAGACTGTTCGAGTTTTATTACGCAAACAGTTTGTTCTTCCCTTACAGTGACGTTAAAACCAATGACTCAAAAGGTATTGTAACATACTATAAGATGGAACGTGATTTTCTAGCTATCAATCAGGAAAGAACGCTTTATTTCTTTCTATCAGAAACAGAGGCAGGTTACTGTAAAGTATCATGTAGTTTAAAAAGAGGCATCCAAAATACATATCAATCAACTTCTTGTCTAGTAAATCTATTTATTAAAAATACAGAGCGGTCGTCTAAATACTGCGAACTGTATGCATCATCGATGGATTTGCCCAAAGCTATATATGTCGCTGAAACGACATACTTTTAATAACCAACGAAGAAATGACCTTCCATATAAACTGTAAAAATAAACCACCAACAACCTTAACAATTAATTGACCATATGGGTACTTTAATGTAGATCAGGCATGTACCGCCACGTCTGAGCGTTTGACGCTGGTTGGCCCGTACAAAAACCAATCAAACTTTACTATCACTTCAACAATGATTTTCTTAAAAGTGCTAGATTTTACAGCTAAAAGCATCAAGCTTAATGTTTAAGCTTAATGTTGTGGTAAATTCGTCGGAAAAGGCGATTATAGTACCTAAGAGTGTAAGTACTCTTGGCGAATACCCTATATCAGAACTTAAAAGTAAATTAGGTCATATGCAAGAGATTGAAGATATGCCAAACGATGAGCAATACTCAAATTGGGATTATGTAAAACTTGTTTTGGCAATATTGGGTTCTCTAATATTTCTAATTATTATTAAATGCTTAGCCAAACACTATAAAAAACGGTTACTCTCTAAATTAAGAAAATGGTCGTTCAGGGGGCGTATGAATGTCATTCTACTGCAGAGTCCAGACCCATACGAAGAAGACGTACATTGCGATATTCAAGAGATACCTGGCGAACCGGCGTTATCATTATCTGACGCCGATAGGAACAATTTAGCAGACTTTCATGGTCGAGCAGACAAACACCTGACTCTGTCAAATGGAAAAAGTGACAAGCCAATGGTTTTGAGACCGCTGTATCGTGGATTTGACATACAGCAGGGGACTACCGATAACTGAGGTTCTCCTTAAACAAAACAGAGTGGCTTAGAAGCAGTTTATGTAAATATATGTTCAAGTGTGTTTAATTATATAACCAAGTCCTCTCATTTTCTCTCAAAGGTTTGATTTGTGAAGAGATTACGCGTAAAATGTAAAAGGCTGAAAAGACCTTGGAAAGCGCCAAACTCGACTTAAGGCAGAAGAAAGTTTAAGCTAAAACACACTTGAGACATTTTGTAACCTTGTAAATAGACAATGTATTCAGAGTAATGAACTAGTAGTTTGATATTGTGAAACAAGGGAAATAACCAGTGCAGAAAGCAGAAACAACCACAAACAACACAGGTGTGCTTAATGGAATTAAAGGCAGTAAGGAGACAACTTCAAGTGATCAAAGTTGAATCTTACTTGACGAGGCGTATGTGTACTAAATATATACCGGTACACCGGCGAACCAACGTGATGTCATACTAACGTGATGTCATACTAACGCGATGTCATACCAACGTGATGTAATACCAACATTATGTCATACTAACGTGATATCATACCAACGTGATGTCATACTAACGTGATGTCATACCAACGTGATGTCATACCAACGTGGTGTCATACCAACGTGATATAATACCAACGTGATGTTATACCAACGTGATGTCATACCAACATGATGTCACACCAATCAGATGTCAGATGTCATACCAACGAGATGTCTACCAACGGGATACAGCTATGGAATCGTTTTATTACCGAGTTTTACCGTTAATCTACCGTTTCAAACCAGTTTGTCGTTCGTTTATCGTTTAGAAACGGAAAATGACCGAAAACGGGTTTGCAAACGCTGAAAGTGCGCATGCTCAGAGTTTTTCCGTTTCCAAACGGTCTGAAACGGGCTTTTCCAAACGCGCGTAGTGCGCATGCGCATAGTTTTCAAACGCGCGTAGTCCGCATGCGCAGAGTTTGCAAACGCGTTTTTGAGTTTTTATCTTTTTTGCGTTTGACCAATTATAAAAAGGACAGTATAATTCGATAATTCTCTTATACGATCGTTGGTTTAAGAGTGATTGATTGATGCAGCAAATGAAACAAACATTTATATTAATTAGAAACAAAAGTTGATGCTTAATAATTATGTTAATTCCTACGTGCAAACCCCATGCATTCACCCACCAATTATATTCATGCCACCATCGAGTTAATATATGCTTAACTAAATCTGGGTCAAAAATGACATACAGAGCCCAGATTAGATGCATCGTTTAATTAGCCGGGTTTTGGATATGCAACAACTGTTTTATTGATAAAAACACCCGACGTCGATAATCATTAATTGTTTAATCAATAGCTCGCGTGGAGTGTACAAGTGCACTGCGATTGAATTAGATACTTTCACATTATACATACTGGAAATATGAACAATAATTTTTTCAAATTAATTAGTGCTGTAAAATTTAGTTTGTAAAGAAATGGAATATACTCAGTTTACCTCATACATGATAGAGAGCCATAATGGAAATAAGGGCAAAACCCGAAAAATGGGCAACATAATGAATGAATGAATGAATGTTGTTTTACGACACGTCGACCCATTAAATAGTTCATATTGTGCGCAAAAACTGATGAAAGATGAAGTTATCAAACATAATGTAAATGTATAAAGATAAAACCATTTACATACAAGGGATGACACGGTAAAAGTAGTAACTATCCATAATTATGCAGGGCAACAAATGCCCACTTGAGATCCGAGATTTAAATAGACAAACTGTTAAAAGAGTGGATTATACAAATACAATTTAATTAATGTTGATATTTAAATTTATATTAATTACAAACAATAGTTGAGGCATAATTATGTTAATTCCTATTCCTATGTGCAAACCCCATGCATTCACCCACCATTTATATTCATGCCACCATCGAGTTAACATGTGCTTAACTAAATTCATCGTTTAATTAGCCTGTATTTTCGATATGGAACAACTGTTTTACTGCCATAAGCATCCGACATCGACAATCACTAATTGTTTAATCCATAGCTCGCGTAGTGTGTACACGCGCACTGCGATTTAAGAGACATCAGTAATTAGATATTTTCACAATATACATACCGGAAAAATGAAAAATAAATATTTTATATTAAAGGGGGTACATCAGGATTTTTCTAGAAACAAGTTAAATTATAAAATTGTTCCCGTTGATGATAAAACACTTATATTAATCAAAATATGATGTTAGAACCATTTTGTTAATGTCTAAACTTTGAAAACACCATATAGGCAGGACGGAAACGGACGTAAAATGCTGAAATTAACCCTGGTGCGTCACCTAGGATAGCATGTATTACTGTGCAGAATGAATTTCGTTGCAAATAAGGGATAATTTTTAGTCTCATTCATTATGTTTTGGCCATGTAAAACATAAAATATTAATATTTGTCAATTTTAAGTCGGACACCCAGACCCCCATGAAAAGCCTGATGTACTTATTCCCTTTAAATAGTGTTGTAAACAAAATCGCTTGCATTTTCATCCCCATGTAATAGTTATTTGCTATATATATATTACTCAACTGCTGATATAAAATGATCGATTTGCAGAATCACGTGACTTAGACTCGATGTACGTATGTACAAGTTAAATAAAATATATGTTCTATTCTGTAAAAATAGTTTGTAAATTCCGGGAATATACTCAGTTTACATAATAAATGAAAACAGCATTAGTCATAATGGAAATAAGGGAAAACCCGGAAAAGGAAAAACAGAACCTACGAGAAATACGAGATTTAAATAGACAAAATATTAAAAGATTGTATTATACGAATACAATTTAATTAATATTAATATTTAAATTGGTAAACAGGGTAAATTGCCATTGTTAATAATAAAAAATAGGAGTCAAGTGTGACACAGAGGAAGATGGGAATAGCTGATATGAAAAGCATTGCAGAATATATAGATTGCTATATAATTTGAGAGATATAGTACTGAATATGTTCATTTACAATTTGGCCTTTGGCAATTTGGCTCAGTGGATAATGCATTGTGGTTTGGAGCTAACACCTCTGCCCCGCGTTTATCCGATACATACCACATCTGTTGTGTTAGCCCCATTATATGTTTACTGAAGTGTCTGAGTCATGCGCTAGAATCCAGTAATGTGTTTGTGATCCGTGTGATATTAAGAAATTATATATATATATATTGAATGCATAGGGAATGCATTAATGATTCTAAAGGGACGCGGAGCAATCTTGAATAATTTTATTAAAATAAGCACTTCCGGTGTAGCATTCAAATATGGTTTTCGTTTTAAAGGTACCCACGGCAATCTTGAAGTGTTTTAAATGGGTGTTTCGATTTATATAACCAGAATCATGTTTACTTTTAACCTGGTTACATTTAAATATGTACTATTTTAAGTATTCTCTTTTTCGTCTTACTTTACTATACGTTTTAATACATAATTGGTGCAATACACTATAATTTGCTTATTACTATTCTTATAACTAATATAAATTATTGAACAAATGTAAGTTATCCGCCGGACGCCGTGAGTTTAAAAAAAAAACAAGATTGCGATGTGTCCCTCTAACGTTGTTTGAATATATTTTTAAATTAAAGGTTATATCATCTCACAGTTTTCAATATATTTTCGTAAAACTACCACGGGATAAATACAATATTGGTGCAATAATGTCAAATGTAGTAATATACAAAAACAAAATATGCAGTAAACGAAGAAACACTAACGGGATGCCGCGAGTTTTAAAGAAATTCAGATTGTTTTTATCCCTTTAATATGAATCAAGCTGATTCAAATATTCATTAAATTAAATTGCGCCTATGAAACATTTTTTATAACAACGGTGTACATAGCTATTATGTCCTATATTGAGAAACATATGTTCCTGGTTTAATTTGAATACAATTATGCCCTGTTACGATTGCAAAAAAAAAAGTACACTGATTGGAAATAAAGCGTGAATAGCGGGTTAAATGCATGAATACGCCGATATATACATTATAGTACATAGTATGAACTTGGAATTCATTACTTTAAAACACACACGAACGACAAGAAACAATCACAAAAGGCAAGAATTTAATTGATCTTATAGCGGAAAGAAATTGACCGGACGACGCAAATTTAAATAAAGAAGATCAAGACTGCCGTGTTTTAAACCTAAACTATAATGTTTCGAAATCTGCAGACATTACCGTTATTGCGAGATATAAACAAAGTCATACTCGATTTCCTGTGAAGTTATATTATTTAACTTTTACCGATTCCAATAAGAAAACAACGTTATCATACTTCATTGCAATGTGGTAAAATAGTTATTTCTGGTTTACCTTTTTTTATTCCTAATTATTTCACAGACCTTATAGCTAATTATTAATATGTGCACACAATATATGCAGAAAGTACAAGAACGAAAGTAAACTAAATTAAAAAAATAATGTGTTTTACTCCTTATAGTTTTAAACTATTCAATAAATTAGTTTCTGAGAGTATCAAATACCAGATAGTTTTCGTCTGCTCGAATAGTTATTTTGACCAGTGCACATTGTATTAACAATACAAATAACATATATTGAAAATAAATTTCAGCCTGTTATAAAGTGCCTCTTTAATTATAAATTAAATCAGTATTCGTCGCAAATCATAGTTAAAGATGTTATGTCGCCTGATAAAATTATATTATACAATGCATAATTAAAATGCAGGATTGTACCATGCATTATTTAGTTCGTTAATTGTGACTGGCTGATTGAAATAAAAGGGTGTAACTGACTCTATGTTGGCCAACATATAAGACGCTGAGAACCCCAACTGTGACTGTAATGATCAGTAATGGACGCTCCACGGACACTCGTAAATAACAGTTCAGGATATCAGTCCACTGTTCTGTTCCTATATACATTGATAGCATTGATTTGATAAATAAATATGACTGCACGACAGCGGGCACATTAGATAAAGCTTGCACTGTACAAAACGTAATTAAATAATTCATATTAAAGATGAACATTGTCCTAAATCAACAAATCCGCTGTTGATATGTTTTTCATTATTAAATATCATTATAAATACGATGTTTACTATGTTATTGATGTATGCTTAGTGACAATATGTTTTTAAACATAAAAATCGAAAAGGCGAACAGGCATTGCTAAAAAATCGAAAACAATCTAAGGGGAGAAATCTTCCTCGTATAACTGAAGTGACGTCATTGGGAACAAACAAATCCATCAGTATATAGCGAAAGCACGCAAACACAGTACAGCGTGTATGAAAATGTCGGAATTAAACTGTTTTTATCGAAAATCTGACAGTAAATCACCGGCAACACCGCATATCTTGGTACATATACACTACTCAACTTTTATAATGGGTAACCCAGTTTTTGTTTGTAAATAACAGAAATATTAAAAGCTGGAAATGACCGAAACACATACCAATCTTTTATTAAGTTTATTAACAAAGTAATCTGAAATAAAAATTTTCCAGATTACATTGTTGATAAACTTAATAAAATGTTGGTATGTGTTTCGGTGATTTCCAGTTTATATTATTTGTGTTATTTCAAAAAACCTGGGTTACCGATTATAAAAGTTGAGTAATGTATACTTAGGGCGAAATTCAGTATATTCCGAATGCATGGACATGGTCTAATACTTGTTCATTATTACGAGCGTCAGATAATAAGGACTTTACTTTTGCGGAAAAGTAGACATTGAACAAATATATTTAGTACTTGTGTGTTTATTTTTGTACACACAAAATAAGCAAAATCATAATAAATGACACAATAGAGTCTGGATTTATCTAATTTCGTGCGTATAAGCATTTATTTATCCTCGCTGTATTGCTCTAAGCATTTTAGCGAGCAGACCTCGGTTTTAAAGTCTCATCAGAAGGACTGGTAAGGTAGGAAATACTTTTTGAAATATTTCGATAATTAACCCAAATTCGGTCCTGGCTGGGATTGAACGCGCGATCCCTGGGTTACTAAGCCGCAGTGCTAATCATTACACCACGGCGCTACCTTTATCTAATTTCTATAGTACTAGGGAGTATATATATATATGTATGACGTAAATTCGGTCCTGGCTGGGATTGAACGCGCGATCCCTGGGTTACTAAGCCGCAGTGCTAACCATTACACCACGGCGCTACCTTTATCTAATTTCTATGTGTGTGTGTATTTCTGAGGTTTAACGTCCCTCCGCCAACGAACACGACAAGTTTCCCTGCCGCGATGGGCACAATAGAGTCTGGACGGTTGTATAGTTGATGTGTGTTGGTTGATCTGGTGCTGCTGTGTTGCTATGTCGTCGGTTCTCTTGTAGGTATGTAGGTGGATGTCGCTGCTGCTCTATGTAGTTGTCGCTGTGGCGTCGATGTGGTGGTCTGGTGGTCGAGGTGGCCTATCCGCTACGCTACATCCGCTAGGTGTATTGCCCTACAGCCGCTAGTGGTCGGGGGTCCTTGTGTTTGGGGCCACACCCGTCACAATATGGCCCCTGCGCTGCTGACATCATCTGGATAGCTGTGTATGTCTTGCTCCCTCTTCTGCTGGTTGACTACGGTCGAATGTAGGCCTCGGCGTCGATCCCTAACTATTACTAACTAGTTACTGCTGCTGCTACTTCTACTCTGTGTTGGTGGATCTCGGCTCCGGCTCGCGGACTTCTGTCTTCCAGCTTCCAAGTTTGCTCACTTCTATCTGATCAGATGATGGCTGCCTTGACGGGGGCGCAGGGGCCTTCTTCACTATCAGTCAAGTGACACTCATGCTCCTGAACCGAGACAAACCAGTTCAGAAGTACCAGTGTGTTAGTCACTATACGCGAATATAGTGATTTACCACACCAGCAATGTTGTACAGGGCTGGCAATGCGTACCCCCATACAAACACCATAAGTGTCACCAGTGCCCTCTCCGCGACGTGCACGCTGTGAAGAGCAGGAGAGGATCTAATTTCTATAGTACTAGGGAGTATATATATATATGTATGCCGTAAGTCCCCGCCACCTGGTGACCAAAACACTCGAGGAGTGGCACGTATTAAATTTGGATTTGCAGTATGACACGCTCTCCACGTGCCCCCAACTAACAATATACCACACATCCACTAATCATCTATTGCGTAGCCCTATTGAAGTACAGCCTAATTAGGGTACATACGTCGGTATATGACAAAAGCACGTACCATTTAGGGAAACATAGTTTTATGACACATATCCTGTTTATTGCAATTCCGTGAGCGGTGCACTACCGCCGCGGCGAGCCACGTTATGCACAAGGCGGATATATCATACGGATATATGATGCGTGGGAAACTAGTTTATCGCGCACAAAGAGATTATCATACTATGATCTAAATATAGCCAAATGTATTATGAGCACGACATTATGAGATAGATAGATAGATGCTTTTATTGACTTAAACTATTACAGTTTTTCATCATTACAAATATATGATAATTATAATATACACACACTATTATGTATTATGTACATGTAGAGACCGAAACAACAGACCTATTCTAATTCAACAGCTAAATATAAAGATCTAAGACTATATCTTTCTACAATTTAGCATACGTATACATGATGAAGTGCTAAGATAATAGAACAAAAACTTTTATGTTACCTCATTTATTAATTTGCATGTTTGTTTAAATGCACGAATTATATTGTCCTTCCGGAAAAGAAGTACATCAGGCTTTGGAGGCAAACTATCATTAATAATATGTAAATAGTCGTTTCCTATTAGTTCCGTCATTGTGTTATGTATTTATACATGTATGTTATTGCTGTAATTTGCTTTTTCTGTTCACTGATTTGTGAAATTAAGCAGTTTGAAATAAAGTTTGGAAAAAAAAAGTTTGGCAACACGTGCATTAATAAAATACAAAGCTATGAAATTACTAAATTATACTGTGAAATGGCTCTAAGATATAGATAGATCATTAGGCTTCCTATACTACAGCGCAATAATTACTTATAATAAATTACAGCTAGGCTTATTAGGCCATGGAGTAATCACCAGATTATAAATAGCCGTCACGCGTGATCGCCGCGGCGATACTGACACATGACGATCGCTTTGCAAGATGTTGCGATTTCTTTACCCCCAAGATTAAAATAGCTATCCCTGGCACGTAACCTTAGTTAATCAGTACCATATGTATTCTTTTATTGTATGTGTTCGGTGTAATTTACTTTGGTCGTTTATGGCTCATTTAGTTCATTTTTCTTATTTTAATAGCGAAATAATATATTTGAACAATTTTAAAAGAACTACTTATCCTGATGTACTTTAACTAAGTGAAAATCGATATTAGGTGTATGGATAAGCGAGTGTTCTACACAATTTAAGTGTACCCATTTCACATCAGTAAGCGGCGCTATAACAAAATACGGAAATATTTAAATGGTGTTTAATGGTTTGCCAACACATGCAATGTCATTTAGTGGCGTCCCAGAAGAAGGGTTTGGGATACATACAAATCCGATAACTTGATTTATTCGGAATAATGAAGATATGCCTATGGTCCTTTAACGTGCTCGGGAACACTATAGATAGGTCCTATTCGACGGACGAGGCTATGAAAAAAAGGTGGCAAGTACGTATAGTTAACATCAAATTTCGTTATATATGAACATTTATAATTCCAAGCACATTGCCTTACACTGAGCTACCGAGGTAGCTGTCTTATGGAGAATGAGTATAATTAAGCATTATTAGTTGCAAGCACAGTTTAATTACCTGACTCTATTTCGATCCGATTTCATTGAATGCGCTATACATATAAATAAACGTTTCAAAACAAATTCAATTAAAATAAACTTATGAAACACAACAACATATAATGATACAGATAGACGGACAGCGCTTATATATGTGTGTGTGTGCGTGTGTGTGTTGGATGGGGTGGAGTGGAAGTGGAGTTTGTGGGGGGAGGAGGTGGGGTACGACGTGGCGCGGTTGGTCGGGGGAAGGCTGCCTATCCGTTTCGTTTCAAAAGAACTTTCACATGGTCTAATCTTCTTTATGTTTCATTCCATTTTGATAATTATTCACCCGTTAATTACTACACGTTTGTTAAACAGCCTAGTTGAATTTGTGCGTCTACATGACTGGTCGATAACAATAATTGTATATGTTTATTGTTGTATTTGACACTAATCAAGTTGATATATTTATTAAAGTAATATACATGTGACATGCTTGTTTTCTTTCATAACTGTAAAGAAAAGTGTGGTCTTATTTGAGATAAATAATTCCGTTCATAATATAACAAAAAGCCGTAAAAAATAGTTCACAGTGTTCACCATAATACATTTTATGTAAATAACGAATACATACTAAATATGGAGACTAAAGTGCACGTGTCGTCAGTTGGCATTTCGGCTAATTGGTTTGTTGTATAGTAATTAATAAGTACATTTTCCATTATACATATACACTTGGTGCGTCAAATCAGTGATCATCAGAATGAAAACATGAAAGACTGACAACGATCCTTGATTATGAATATATATAATTTCTAGGGAAAAGTGTGGTCTTAATTTATCGTTCATTTGCTCAGGTTATCGTTCAATAACGGGAGCGCAGACCTTCATTAAATTAATCTTAACATTTGAAGTTATCGATAAGTTATAATATTGTTGTTTCTTATACGTTTATTTTTAATTTTTTTAATTTTTGTTTTTTATTAAAAATAATACATATACGTTTATACATACATATATGTTTAGGCTTCTCTTAGATACATGTTAATATCCTTTAGTAGCTATATGTTTGCATGATATTTCCTCTTTGTTCGTGTGATTATTTTTTATATGTTTATTTGGAATTCTCCGCATGAGGCGGAATATATTTATCAAATAGTTATCTGAATTAAAAATCCCATTTTTGAAGTTTGTAAATTATTAAAAAAACAGCATTATGAATGTGAAACTACAAAACTGTGTTTCATTACATAATACTTTATTACATGCAATTAGTAAAAAATAAACAGTATTTGACGCTTTGAAAGATGCGTGTACTTTGAACAGCTGCATGATGACATTTTCAGAATATATCTATTCGTTAAATTGTTTTGATATTTTGTATTTATCATACGTTTAAAGTTAATTTGTTATAATTAGTTTGTATCGCTATTCCCATGATATCATGTGTAAGCACACTAAAAGGCGTATATATAAACAAGGATGTGTCAATTGACAAATCCGTGATATAAATAGGGTTCTCTATGACGTCCTAAATATAAAGTATGTTTGACTCTTTAAACATTACGTTTGATTTGCACTAAATGTATTCGAAGAACAGAATCGTGATCAATATAATCTTGTATAATTGTTTAACACCTTATATTTAATGCGTATAGTCAACTCCGCCGTTCAGCGTGTCAGTTATTATGATTACACAACTAACATATAGTACACACACACGCAGTAAGCGCGTCATTCATTTCATGCGCGGCGGCTGTTTATTAGGTTATCCACTTAGTGTTAATCCCATAACGCAAATAAATATACATGTATCATATAGCTATGTAACTCATTCTTTATACAACACCATGTATAGCTGCCATTACTATAAAATAGTATTCGTCTGCTACGAAATAATTATATAGATTTATTTAGCGCAACGGAATGTTTTAGTGGTTAAATCATCTGCATTCTCATTGGTCAAACGGAAAAACGCAGAAACCCGTTTTTTACCGTTTGCTCAGTCACCGTTTACAGTTTAGGCGTTTCGCGTTCTGATTGGCCAAACTAAATATCAGCAACCTGATTGGCTAAACTTACAAACGCAAAAACTCGAAATGAGACAAACCCGTTTTCAGCCGGAAAAAAACGTTGGAAACGTTTTCTTCAATTTTCATTGGTTGATCTGCAGAAACCCAGTTAAACGCGTTTGTTTTGTGCCGCGTTTTGAGTTCGTTTTGCTATCGTTTCAAACTAGTTTGTGCTCGGTAATAAAACAGTTCTATAGCTGTATCATTGAATAAACAGTGATGAATGAATGACAATTAACACTGAACAATTGCGGACTACAACATATAAAACATTGCAATCAGTATAGACTCTAAAAATATAAAACTATATGGATTAGCTGACATTGTGTAAACTTTATGTATGTGATAACATGTTTTGATTTGATTATTCTCTGATCTGTATACCTTGATCATGTTAGCCCTCTAAGAAATTATAGTGTATAATTTCCATTTTTGTAGGGGAGGGTTTTATTATAGCTATATAGAGCTGGGGTCCTAAGTAAGTTAATATCTTGCACTCATGTCTGGTCAATACATGTATTGTGACAAAAACTAGGTGACCAACATATTCATGCATGTGTATAGCATGGCCTCAGGCCATCAAGAAGCACTTGTCAACGTGTCAGTCAAAAGGTGGGACATATCTACGCTATATAAGAAGCGAGATTGCCTTCATTCGGCAGATTCTTACAGATTGACAGAGATTCATGCTGATTCATTTTGACTGCCTAGCTCGCACACCTTTTGAACGTTAGAACTGCTTGAAAACTGTAACTTGTACATTTATTGAAAGTTGAACATTTGCTCTGGTTTTTAACTGCTTATAGTTATTGTGAAAGACAAATAGATAGTAGTGTTAAATAAATAAATACATGTTAAAGACTATTCTTGTGTTAGATATTTCACGTCGCTATACTACAATTGTTAACTCCACAAGTAAGGCAAATACGCTCGTTATCGAAAACTTCACAAGTATCGTTACAAGTTATACATGCGTAAGTACACTTGTAACACAGCTTGGTTTTGACACAATATTTACAAGGCTTCTTTCTATAAGTCATGTAAAATAAGATGCAATCTAAGCATACCCCAGAGGGATCAGTAATATCCAAAAGTCTTTCACAATATTTGTAATTCACTATACTATACTATAGAATTATATATTTAAATATAAGCTTAAAGAAATATTATCTGATGTAACATTATAATGAAACAAGTAGAAAAGGAAATCAAAACCTTTAAGGAAGATCAAATGATATATGCTCAAATGGCTGATTTTGAAAATATGAATAAACTTGACAAAGAGGTAAAAGTTTTTACAAACGTTCAAGATCTGACTGAAATAATTATAAACATGGCACAACGACTTAAATTACCATGGAAAATAAAAAAAAACAGATATAGACAGGTTGCATGCTTTTTGTAAAAAACAAATTTCATCAACAACTCGTGGTTTTGTAACTGAGGATTCTTTTATTCCTTACTACAGCATTTTGTTAGACAAAGAATTGATATTGTTGTTTATGCCGGTTAAATAAAAATAATATAATCTAACCAGGGAATAAATATTTTACTTCAAAATAATTAAATAAAATAATTATAGGCTTAAAGAAATAATCTCATATAATATTATATAATGAGTATCCGAGAAATTGAAAAATCCCCAAAACAGTATAGCAAGATTTTTAAAGTAAATGTTACCAGTAATGACCCGCTCACTCAACTGCAGAAAACACAACCAAGCGTTATAAAATTTCTTAAAACGGAACTAAGAAAAACGGGCGGCTTTAAATAAAGTGTTGATGTGAAACATACTATTAAAAAAACATCGATGGGAGACAAAGAAACAGGTCCTGCAACCACATACACAACAGCTTACTTTAATTCTAAAGCGGCAACAATATTAACCGAAAATAATATTATCGAGGCGCTGGACAAAGCTGGTGAAGAAATTATAACTAGAGTTGGAAATGGATTCAGATGGGAAGTGGTTGGCAAATTGAGGTATTAGATCCACAATACATAAATCGAATAAAGTATAAGCCTTTGCGAAGTACCTCGTATTTAAATTTACCGAAAGAACTTGTTAATGCTACAAAAAGGACTAAAACGTATACAAAAAATGAAGATAACGAGTGCTTCAGATGGTGCCACTTAGCTTCTACGTTTCCTGTTAAAACACATCCCGAGAGAATATCGCATTATAAAAAGCATATCCTAGGTCTAAATTACAAAGGAATAACATTTTCTGTTATCATCAAACAAATCCCAAAAATCGAAAAACAAAACACCATTTGTTTTAACATATTTGGGTATGAAGATAATCAAAAATACCCTTTGTGCATATCAAAAATTAAAGCAAAAAAATCGTGTGATATGCTTTTGATCACTGAAAAAGAAAAAAATAATTATGTATGGATAAAAGATTTTAACAGGTTAATGTTTAATCCAACATAACATTCAAATACAAAATGGTTTTGTAAAACATGCCTGCAGTGCTTTACATTAAAAAGAGTTCTGGAAAACTACAAACCTATTTGTCTTTCGCATAATGGTAAGTAAGCAGTAGAAATGCCAAATAAGAATGAAAAAGTTAAGTTTAAAAAACTATGACAGGCAAGTAATGGTTCCGTTTGTTATATATGCAGATTTTGAGGCGATAACTTAAAGTATTTCTTCAGCACCAAATAATCCTAAAAAATCATACACTGAAGCATATCAGCAACATACTGATTGTGGCTATGGATATAAGGTAGTTTGTTGTTATGATGATCAATATTCAAAACTAGTTGTAACATACAGAGGACCAAACGCTGTTTACAAGTTTTTAGAAAAAATGATAGAGGAAGAAAAGTGGTGTAAAAAAACTATGAATGTACATTTTAAGAAAGATTTGGTAATGTCACCATCAGAAGAAAAAGAATTCGAAAAATCTAAATCATGTCATATTTGTGGTAATGGTTTTTCAATAACGCTTAAAAAAGATGACCCAGGTCGTACAGTAGCATATGAAAACTCTGTTAGAAAAGTTAGAGATCATTGTCATATAACTGAAAAGTATAGGGGAAGAGCTCATGATGTATGTAATATTAATTTCAGACTGACTAAAGAAATACCTGTTGTGTTTCATAACTTGAGAGAATATGATTCTCACTTCATAATGCAACACATCGGAAAGTTTAAGAAAAACATAAATGTTATACCAAATAACATGGAAAAGTACATGGCTTTTATGTTAGGACAAAGTCTGGTGTTTATTGACAGTTTTCAGTTTATGTCTCAATCATTAGAAAATTTAGTAAAAACCATACCCTCGTTTCAGTATACCTCTCAGGAATACTCTGGCGACAAGCTAGAATTAATAAAAAGAAAAGGTGTTTATCCTTATGATTACATGAACAGTTTTGAACGTTTTAAAGAAGTTAAATTACCTGGCAAAGATTGTATTCACAATTAAATGATGAACACATTTCAGATGCAGATTATGATCATGCTAAAAAATATGGAAAACATTTTAGATTACAAATATGGGAGAATATCATGATCTGTATCTTAATAATGATGTGCTGCTGCTCATTAGAAAAATGAGTATTGAGTATTACAAATTAGAACCTTGCCATTACTTCAGTAGTCCTGGTTTAGCGTGGGATGCATGCTTTAAGATGACTGGTATCCAACTTGATTTAATAACTGATATTGATCAATATTTGTTTGTGGAAAAAGGATTAAGAGGTGGCACAAGTTATATCGCAAACAGATATTCACAGGCTAAAAAATAAATATATGAAAAACTACGACAAGAAAAAAAAAAGCAAGTACATAATATATATTGATGCTAATAACTTGTATGTGTGGGCCATGTGCCAACCGTTGCCTAATGGTAACTTCAAGTGGGTTGATAAGTTTGAAAAAGGAAAATTAAATTACATTGTTGAGTGCGATATTGAGTATCCCAAGAAACCGCATGACTCGCATAATGATTATCCTCTTCCCCAGAAAGTTTAAATATAAAAGATGAGTGGTTGTCAGACTATTGTAAACATTTTAAAAAAAAAGGTTTAAATTGGGACCTAAAAAATAAAAAAAAGTATGTCGTGCATTTTAGAAACTTAGAATTATACAAAAATGTTGGATTAAAGGTAACAAAAATACGTCAAATACTACAGTTTGACGAATCAGTGTGGTTGAAGATATACATAGACTTTAATACTGCTAAGATAACAGCTGGTAAAAATGCTTTTGAAAAGGATTTCTTCAAACTGATGAACAATTCAGTTTTTGGTAAAACTATGGAAAATTTGAGAAAAAGAATTAATGTTAAATAACTCACGACGAGGAGGTTATCTTAAAATATGCAGCAAGACCTTCATTCATTTCTTGTAAATTTTTTAATAAAAATGTATTTTCTATAAACAGAATAAAAGAAAGACTAGTTTTGAATAGTCCTTGTTATGTTGGTATGCGTATTTTAGACTTGTCAAAATATTTAGTGTAGGATTTTCATTACAACTATATTAAAAGCAAATATGATAAATAAAGCTAAATTATTATTTACTGATACCGATTCCTTGTGCTACGAAATAAAGACAAAAGATATGTATCCAGACTTTTACAAGGATAAATAACTTTTTGATAATTGTGATTATGATCCAAAAAGTAAGTTTCATTTTAATGATAATAAAAAGGTTATTGGCAAGACGAAATATGAAACTTGTGGAATACCTATTACTGAGTTTGTTGGACTACGAAGTAAACTATATTCGTATATGTTAGATAATGAGGTTAGTACAGAAAAATGCAAGGGTGTTAAAAAGCGTATTGTTAAAAAAAATACACATGATAATTACAAAGACATTTTATTTACGGCAACAGAAACCCACCACCAAATGAAAGTTATCAGATCACAAAAACATAAACTAAGCAGCTATGTAATAAACAAAAAGAGTTTGTCAGCTTATAATGATAAAAGGTACATACTAGATAATGGACAAGATACAGTGGCATATAAGTAAATTCCATGATATGTACAGCGATGATGGAGACTACTGTCCGGTTCCGTCTGACTTTGCTTGAAAATTTGTAAATGTTTCAGTCATTTACAAAAAGGGACGGTGGGATATTATTCATACTAAATTAATAGATACTTGAGGTTTTGGTAAAGTTCTTCCTAAGCGAAGGGTAATCAAGCAGTTTGTATAGTTCCGAGGGGTCTGGTAGCAAGTATGCCACCGCCATTTAGCGTTTACATATTTGTGTCAAGGACAACTGAAGACAACTGATAACTGCTGATTGTTTGTAGCGAGGGAGGAAACTGTCCTTATACCCTCAGTATCTATAATACTGCTAAGGAAGAACTGTATACATATTTTCATAAAGCAAGATGAAGATGTGTGTTTAGTTTCATGAACATAAGTAATAGAGGATTTTACATGAGAGCTGGCAGGGATTAAAGTGATTCCTAAGTGTCTGACATGTCCACTGGCACAAATATATATGTTATAGGGAGGTCAAGTTTAGTTTAAATGTTGGATGTACTCAGGTTTAATCAACTCATAAGTCATTCAACTGAAATTTTGATCATTTGTTTAATAGGCATAGCAAGCATATAATAAATACTGGTAATGGCAGTGAGCGAAATGTATAACTTATTGGTGCAATATCATCAACAGTTTAGTAATATAATAATAACTCTTAGCTTTGCACTATCTAGTTATTAATATTAATAATTGCAAATATGCAAGTTATGTAGAAAAACTAACGGGACGCCGCGAGATGTTAGCTTTTAAACAAATCAAGATTGCTGTGTGTCCCTTTAAGGTCCATAATTAATATAACTATAAAACAATTTGCAATCCTATGCTATTTTTTTAAAGTTGTGTCACAGGTTTTGAACATAGGTCAGCATCAACATGTATACTCGGTTATATGTACACGTAACAGTCAGTTCAATAAAACTATGTAGTTCAACGTCTCAAATGGAATGATGAGTGTTTTTTTTATTGAGTATGAAATAAGCAAAACTCCTTTTTCGCATCACTCTCATTGGCACAGATGACAGAGCTAAATTCGTGTGGGAGGAACCAGCATGCACATATCCTAGTGAAAAGCTAGAGTGTTAATTAGTGTTGAGCACAAGAATTGTAGGTGTAGTTCAAGATAATCCATTGTTCCATCCTTGGATCCATTCCAGTTGTATACTTTGCGATTTGTGAAAATGGCAGCAACTTAAATAAGGAAAAAACAAACACTGAGTATTGCACCTTAAATATCTGCTGTACATAAAATACTAAAACTTGATCACTTTTAATAATATACAAAATATGTATTTTATATAGAAGCTATACAGGCCAAATAAATAAAACCTGTGTTTACATATCATTGTCAATAAAAGTGGGTCAGTATATTTATTTAGTATCAAATATGTACGTGTTATCATTTACAAGAACATTAAATAAAGAAACAATTGACTGGCTGCAAGCTTAAACATGTTAAAACAGATAATATTATTTTTTACAACAGAATAACTGAGTATTATTTTATTCCCAATAAAAAGAGGAGTCGGCAGTGGACTAAGGGACATGGTCTAGTCACAGTAAACACAGACCTGTATATTTAATTTGGTCTTATTCAATATAAAATTTACTGAAAAGGTTTACCAAATGTGTTTTTGTTTTTTAATACTGGGAACGTGGGTATTGTATTGTTCTTTTCGCGTGCTTATAAATCTCAGGTCATCATCAGACGGAAATCCCTAAAAGATACCAGAATTGTAATCAAGGAGGACCTCACTGAACAGACAAATGACTTTCCTAGAAGTGTTATTTTACGTCCTAACGTTCATGACGCATGGACCGTGGAGGGAAAAGTGAGTTATGATGAAGAATGGTGAGAAACTGAAAATTAACAATGTTAACTTTAAACTTGATTCTTTGGGAACCGTTACAGAGGAACCTGCATGGAGAAGGCGATGAACATGTTTTTGATTCCATGTAAATCAAACAACAGACTAGATGTGGTGCTTTCTTGTGTGTGCATATGTCTATTTACTTCACTTCCTTTATTACTTCACAATAACAAATGGCCAATATTTTTAGTTCATCCAGTACATGGATACAAATCTAAGTAGGCCTATATATGTATGTAGGTCTGTGTCCAGTGTTAATTTAGTTCAATATTTTACCAATGTAACACTTAGTACATGCTTTGTTTGTGGGTGTGCACAATCTTAGGAAATCTCAAAAGTGAAAGTACTTTGCTTTGTTTACATCACGTGATATTGGAACGTGTGATCTAGTGGCCCAGTTATTTTTCCAACAGTCTATTTTTAGATTTATTGTTTAGTACTGCACAGATTTTAGTCAGCCCAACTTTAGTCAATTTTTTTTTGTATTGAAAAGAAAGAAGGTTTCATCCATTTTAGAGCAGTTCGACGCCTAATGTTGACGTCTAAATGTATACCCGCGCGTATCGTCGTCATTCATTCCTCTGTATTAGAATTCATTAGAATCTTGATACAGTTTATAGCGAGCGCAAGCGAGCTACTATGATATCATGCAGGCGAAAATAAACATACCAATCCCTCCTTTTGAAAAGTCCGGGGTCATTTACGGTAGTTTATGGGCGACTACAACCGTAAAGTAGAATATTTCGTTACGAAATTAACAAGATAAGCATTCGTAGAAATCATTAAGAATGGTGGTTTCCAAGCAGAATGAGGTGAAAAAAAACATTAAAAACCTTTTTCGAACCCCTCCAAAAATGACAATGAAATTGCATGTTTACCTATGTCGCCAAAACCGCCATTAACCGGAAGCGTATCCCAAAGTGTTACCTTGCACATTGTTCATTGGTCAAAATTCTCAACACAATTCACAATTTAATGAAAGTAGATTTCGAGTCACAGAAATGTATATGTCTTGCTAACCGATGAGGATAAACAAATGATTTGATAACTACCGTTAAAAAACATTTGTTTATCATTATCGCCATTCGTTTTCCCGTAAAACCATAAATGCAATCGGAATTCTTCGCAGATTTCCGTATTCGGATCGTCCACTTTTGAAAGCCATTGACGGAAACCGACGAGGTTATTCCGTTTTCATTCGTTACAAACCCGAACAACATGGCAATTTCCGGAAATGTTACAGAAATTATAATAAAATGACAAGACGTCATTGATTTACGTCATCATCGTATGTCATCACATTATGACGTATTGTCTGTTAGTAAACAATTAGTGAGCAAGGTGCTTATTACCGATGCATCTTTCTTTATTTCTTCTTTCTTTCTTTCTTCCAAATCTATTGACGTATTGTACTCATAATTTTGATTATCACAGTTTCGTTTCTGTGGATGAGTTTACCTGCAGGCTTTTTTGTGATAACCACAGAAGTTCAGCGAGATTTTTAACCTGAATAGTGTATGTCTCTCCCTGCACCGGGGACCAACGGCTTTACATCCGTAGGAAGAATGCATACTTTCACAGTAACTTTAACTATCTTGCACGAATAAGTTCTATATCTAAGGCAGTGCGTTTTCAATTCTCGGGACGTGAACCTCCGGGAGTCGAACCCCAGACTTCTATATCCAGAGGCAAACTGTAAGCTAACCACTCTGTCATCACATCTTTTTACTGCACAGTAACATTGTGGTCCATTATGAAACAAAATAACTACTAGTATTTAGAACAGCACCAGGTCTAGAGTGACTAGACGATGGTTAGGCCCCAAGATGTTACTCACACTAACAGGGGTAGGAACAGCCTACTTCCGTGATCCCAATAATATGACTGGCGTGTGGGGGTAGGGAAGTTCAGAAGGTATTTTTACCCTATGATGCATATTGGGGCGCTTCGACCTTTTATCCAAAAATGGTTTTAATGAGTTGGGCAAACCGAAATTAAGACATCCTGAAAGTTATATTTGAGATTTCTTATTTTTTTACTGACGCAGCAACACGGCAGATGTACATAATACCCGAAAATAGGGTAATGCAGGATGTAGAGAGATAGATAGGAATTTACATATCTAAATTGATGGCTGTAAAATATTTATTTCTTAACCGAATTTCGAAATTAAGGTGTATTTATTCACCACTAAAATTGCCAGTTCCAATTATATATAATGTATTTATATTTTGTTAAAATTACTCACTTACATAGCTGAAAAACATTTGGCTTAAACAAACGCCCGAAATAATAGTAAATCTGTCGGGTTTAGACTCCACCATACAGTAATGTACAGAAATGTTTTTCTTATTTGTTTTTGGCTGGATTGCGTAGCAAATCAAGGCTTACAGTTTGACGATTTCCATCTGTCTGTCCGATATCCGTCCGTCCGTCTACGAGTTTTGAAGTTTTCGTTAAAGTTTTTGTTCTTTCCTCATTTCTCAAAATTGAATTATCGAAAAGCTTTGAAACTTGAAACTTGTTCAATCTCATAACAAATGTTATATGAAAATAACCCTAACTATATCATGTATTTTACCTGGACTATCCCCCCTTTTCACACAGATTTTTCAGTTAAAATCTTAATTTCGCAATTCGGCGTTCGCACCACTATTGGTGCTTCACCATTTTGTTTTTGTTACATTTAACAAAGTTTGAGGTTTCCACTAGACCCCCATATAAATGAAACGTTCCATTGTCAGTGTACCTGTAACCTTTCATCCGATTTTGTCTGATGCTACGGAGTAGTTCAAATTTAAGGTGATGAAAACACGTTTTGGAAACTTTACCTGTCTTCTGCTTTAATCGATCTATACTTTTCTCTGTGCTATCATTTCATTATTTTTGTTTTCCTATCACCGGCAGAAACATTAGGGTCAAATAGGACACTCAGTTTCTTAAAATGTAGATGTAAAAACTAATAAGTATCTTGAGCACAGCTAGTGCTAAACATCAAGAACGGTGAAACAAACCAACGTTTTTTCTACAAAGCATTTGATGAATTTGGTGCATTTTCAGAATATAATGATGAAAAACGTCGGACCCAGTGTCCTCCAACCCCGGACATACTCAATTAAATTTGATTTAACTAATATTCTGAAAATGGACCACTATTTATTAAATGTCAAGTAGGAAACAACAAATACCTACGTTTTAAAAACACTGTACTTTTCTCAAACATACATCATCATAATGATTAGACGTATGAATCAATTTAACACACGTTGAAGGCAAGACGCATATTCGAATAAAAAAGGCTTAAATCATTTATATACATATTTTCGTAACGTTGAAACTGTAATTACATGTTGTTCGGCAAAAAAGTATACGCGTGCATCACGGTTTATGTATATATATCTTACATACACTGATGTAGTAGCAGCTTTTATGACGGTAAGTGATTCAGCCAATGTCGATCCAGACTGGATCATGACTAGATAGCCGTTCGAAGTACGTTCCATGCCATATCTGTCCTGTCTGGGAACGAATTAAAATTTGACCGAAGCATTGTGATGTACTGGTTAGAGCGTCTGCCTTGCATTCGGGAGGTCGTTGTTTCGAGTCCCATGACCGCGTCATACCAAATAGTTTAAAAATGGAGTAGTCAATTGTAACCATTGCCTGACGAGCAAATAATGGGTAGTGCTACGACTGATTGACCAGTGTCAGAATAATGTGACTGGGGGTATCATGTCTACTACGGCGTGGTATTCCAGTGTTGCAGCACTATAAAGAAACCATTGAGTTCTCTGCTTCAAGTAGACATATCATCACATCACGCAGAAACACACAGATAAAAGTCCAGACTCTACTGTGCCTATAATCGTCGGGTAGGACGCCTGCCGTGGGCGGACGGACTATAATTCTTAGAAATACACACACACACATACGAATTCAAATTTGTTGGTGTGGCAATTCTCGATTCATAAGACACGTACAGGTAGACTTCCACTAGGCGTGAGAATCATGGCTCTTATGGTGGTATGTACCTACAATTGTATAGGAAGATACCATAAGAGCTACGATATTCGCAGCTAGACTTTCACATACCGGTGCATACATACCGCACATTCAAATCTAACCTATTTCATATTATAAGATTAGTACTAAGAGGACACGTATTATGACCCTGTTCCGCGCTGAACTCGTCTTCCTCGCGTATGATACTGATTATTTAAGATGAAACGCGTTGCAATCTACACGGGAAGTGACCTGATTACACGTGACGTCATCAAAACCGGGATTAAATTAATTCTTAGTAGACGTCCTTTAAGTACCAAGCGTAACAGGCTGTAATAAATTTCTAAGCGCCCACACGTACTTTGAGGGTGATAATTTCCGTTTCGAAAATGTTTTGTAAACAAAGGCGTGTTTATTATTGATTAATTTCGTTACTTTCTTGCGTATGTGCACCCATTTACAGGTGTGTTGTATACGAGTACACTAGTACTGAATCGAACAATGCCTGCCGGCAACAAACAATATGCATAATTGTTTGTTACATTGTTATTTGTTTACATTTCTGTATTTTATGCGACCTACTTTCGTTTTGACAATAACGATTTTGATGTTTATATTACATCCGACCCGTCTCTTATTTACTTTGCTCAGTCAGCCATTTTTCTTCAAGCTATTAATACTCCTGTTAGCTACGGACTATACGTTAAGGCTCAAGATTGTTTCTGTGTTTAATGGAGTTTTAAAGTGGCCAGTACTTCAATGTCCACAATTTAATGAATGTGTAAATAAATATTCAGGCAGACATGACTAAATGACAAATAATATAAAGTGCTGTAGCATGAATTGCCAAGGTTTAGAGGATGTCTCCAAAAGGTGTAATGTTTTAAACTTTTTAAAAAAGAATATGATGTATACGTTTTACAAGATGTTGATTTTCTGCCAAAAGGTGATCCATATATTAGATCACTATAGGGTTATGATTGTATTATTAATTCAGTCTCGTGTCAAGCGAGAGGTATTGCTTTTCTTTTTAATAATACTTTTGAATATAAATTACATAATAAAATTATGGACGATAAAGGTAATAAAATAATTTTAGATATTACAATAAATGGTAGACGAATGTCTCTGTGTAATATATACGGACCAAATAAAGACGAACCAGACTTTTACACTCAGTTGAAGAACGAATTGCTTAAGATTGGGAATGATTACACTATAATAGGAGGAAACTTTAATTTTGCAATCAATCATGATCTAGACAATGATAATTATTTACATGAAAATAACAAAAAAGCAAGAGATGAAATGATAAATATTCTATCTGAGTTATATATACTCGACATATGGCGGGATTTGAACTTTACATGGGTTAAAAAATCTCCCTTAAAAAGGGCAAGATTAGACTATTTCTTTATATCTGATAACTTATATACAGACGTAAACGACTCATACATAGCACCAGGTTATAGAACGGACCATTCAAGGGTCATATTCGACTTTAGTATAGGTAAATATAAACCGGGAACATCTTTTTGGAAATTTAATATTTCATTGTTGAGAAATTTTGAATACATAGACTTAGTTAAAACTATTATAAAAAAATACAAAAGAACAGTATAATCAATTAACCAATTTATAGACGGCACGCCAGACTCTGATATACAGTTCTCAATAAGCGATCAATTATTTTTAAACACTCTTTTAATGTAAATTAGGGGTAAAAGCATATAATATGCAGCTTATCAAAAAAAAGATAGGAATAAACTGAAGAAATGCTGATTAAAGAAATTGATATTTTGGAAAAACAAAACATTGTAGATGGAGACATCCTTAGACAAAAACAAAAACAATTATTTGAATTAAGACAAGAAAAAATGGAGGGAGTCAAAAAAAGATCCAGAGCACAATGGATTGACCAAGGAGAAAAAATAACTAAATACTTCTGCACCTTAGAAAATAATTTTGTTATCTGTAAGTCAATGACAAAACTTCAGTCTAGTAAAGGTAACACTTTATTTTCACAAAATGAAATAATTAATGAAACAAAAACATACTATGAAATGATAATCTATACAGCTTCAATGATGTGGAAAATGTTGATCTAAACCAACTGTTTAACAACAATAATATAAACAAATTAACAGATGAACAACAACTTTCTATTGATGGCAAAATTACATACCTAGAAGCCGGCCAATCATTAAAGGCATTCCAGAACAATAAATCCCCAGGTTCTGACGGATATACAGCAGATTTCTTTAAACAAATTTGGAAGGATTTGTGTCAATTTGTAGTCAGATCCCTAACTTTCGGTTACCAAAAGGAAAAACTTCAAGCTCCCAAAAACAAGGAGTAATTACATGTATCCCAAAGGGTGATAAAGATAAAATGTTACTGAAAAACTGGAGACCCGGCCCATATCACTACTGAATACTACATATAAAATAGGTTCTATTTGTATAGCAAACAGAATAAAACCATTTTTACCATTAATTATTGATCCAGATCAAACAGGTTTTTTTTTTGACGTTATATGGGTGAAACAACAAAAACTATATATGACCTTTTTCATTTTGCAGACAAAAAAAAATTGTGGGTATTTTACTTATGATAGATTTTGAAAAAGCATTTGACTCCCTCTCATGGTCATTTAATCATGAAGTTCTTACTTTGTTAATTTTGGCAATTCCATTGAAAGGTGGGTAAGAAAGTTTTATAATAACATTAAATCATGTGTTGTAGTAAATGGCCATGCATAACCCTTTTTTTAATATACATAGAGGTTGCAGACAAGTGGAGCCTTTGTCGCCTTATATATGTGTAGCATGTGCTGAAGTACTGGCCATCTTGATTAGAACAAATAAAAATATTACAGGTATTGAGGTAGATGGTATTGAGTTACTGGTAAATCAATATGCGGACGACACCAGTCTTACATTAGATGGCTCTGCAAAGTCATTAAAACATACATTATTGGTTTTAAAATGTTATGCAAAGATTTCTAGTCTTAATTGTAACATTGAGAAAACAAGAGTTGTATGGTTTGGAGCAAACAAGGGAAGTAATTATACATTATGCCCAGAGACTGCATTCAACTGGGACCGAAGAAATTTCAAACAACTGGGAATCAATTTTTCAACAAATCTGGCAGATATGATAACTTTAAACTATGACAATAAGATAAAAGAAATCAAAGAACTAATATATAGATGGTCAATAAGAAGGCTCACCCCATATGGTAAAATCATTGTGATAAAAAGCCTTGCTCTGTCAAAAATCAATCACCTCATATTAACCATCCGAAACCCACAAAAATAATATTCAAACAGTTAAACTCACTTTTTTATGAATATATATGGAATAGTCCTGTCGACCGAATAAGAAGAGACATTATAAATCAGCCTTATATTGAAGGGGGTCTAAGTATGTTAAATATAGAATATTTTATGAAATACCTGAAGGTCACTTGGATAAGAAGACAGAACATGGCCAATACAAATGGTGTCACCTTTTTGAAACTATGTACCCCTTTTGCAAAAGCACATGCTAAAATTGGACATAACTTTATAGACAACAACCTGAACAAGATATACACCCATTTTAGAATGAAGTATATAGTGCATTGAGTCAGTTAAAAAAAGAACTTACTCCAAATTAATGGAATGATATATTAATGGAACTCAATTATACAATTAAGACTGGAAGTAATTGTTTATATAGTAAACATTATATAGTTAGGAATATTATATTTGTAAATGATTTTGTAGATGAAAATGGTGTTTTTCTGTCTTTTGACTTGTTTCAAGAAAAATATGGTATGGATATTTTTCATACTTTATTGAGTATGAACGTGTTATAAGGGCAATAATATCAACAATTTGCCGATTAGAAATAACGAAAGATAAATATAAAATATCTTGCCCCATTCAAAACTTAGTCCTACATCTAAAAAGGGGTGCACAACTATTTACATAAGTCTGAATAGAAAAACAACTGAACCAAAAGCAATATTAAAATAGAATCAAGAAAATTTAGGGGGGAAAAAAGTATATGTTTGCTCCCTTTTAATATAACAAAAGACACTGCACTTATTTGGTTACAGACAAGATTATTACACCGTATCTTAGCAACAAATAAACTTCTTGTTAAAATGAATATTACTAACAATGACAGATGTTCTTTCTGTGATGCAGACATCGAATCAATAATTCATTTATTCTGGCACTGTAGAAATGTGTGATCTTTTTGGAATAGTGTTTGCAACTGGTTTAAAGAACGATGCAGACATCTTAATAATTTAACATTAGATATAAGTAAAATTATATTCGGAGATATTACACTAGATAATAATTTAAATCATCTTATACTAGTAGCCAAGCAATGTATTTACTTTTGCAGAATAGATAAGAGATTACCATGTTTAACCATGTATGAAAACTCAGTTCTCTACCAGTATAACACAGAAAACGTAATAGCTTTCAGAACAAATTATATTGGCAAATTTAATGAGAAATGGCAAAATTACACTAGTCTTTTCGAACGAGGTTAGAATAAAGGTCTTTTAAAATCAATCAGGAAGTTCATTTTCTTACTATTCTTTTTTGTATTGTCACAAGAAAGGGAAACAACCCGTTCGAAAAAATATGGACGGAATGTAACATAAATTACCTCCCTTTCTGTTAATAAGGGGTCGACCATTTTATCTCGGGAGGGGGCCTGGCATTTGCCTGCGAGTTCACCTACTTTCTCACCCAATTGTTGTAGGAACGAGATTATTTGTTTAACCTTTAGAAATTGGTTTCAGTAAAAATCCCCTCCCAACACCACCCCTCCCCCCTCCCCCCACCCCCCACACCCGCATGTATTATCTCATATTTACAAATAGCAGATTATTTGTGACAATAAAGGGAATAGATTGGCTGGCATGTATAATGAATGCTTTGTTGCTTAGACATATAATGATTTATTACAATTATCGACTATTGTACGGTACTACGGGGGATGAATCTCGGACCCCCATGTACCTATGACGGGGAAAATAAATGGACCGTCTTTATATATAAAGATGGCAGAAAAAAAAGAAGAAAAAAATATTATTTTCATGCTGCAATACTGTTTCTCAGTTCCACTTTTCAAGGCAAAGTTTTAACTAGATTTATTTAAAAAAAAATTGCTATTGATTTGAAATGCTTCCCCATCATACAAATAAGTTCTGCTTACAAACCTCTATGAAATGCATCTAGTTTTTTTCAGTTCCTCCAACCTCACCTCATCCAACCAAGAGTCGCATTTCAGATCAGAATATGTAAGATGCAGGCATCATGTCTGATGTCTCCCTATAAAAATATTAATGTCGCAATGGCCTTATTTTCATTTGGATCGGAACATTTCGCTGAATTTAAATAAACATTAGATAGATCTATGTATTCAGTTGCGGAAAAAAGCCCCGATCAACACATTTTCTAATTAATAGTATATTTAATAATTAATAGTACTATTAATTAGAAAATGTGTTCATCAGGGCTTATTTCCACAAAATTGGGAAAAGGCCCATGGAGCCCAAAGGCTGTCCATTTTGGAAAAAAAGACGCGCTTATTTCTCATTTTGGGAAAGATGTATGATTTTACCAATTAAGTACTGTAAATATGACAATACTATGCTTTATTTATATGTTCAGCCGATAGTTATTATAATACTGATTTCTCAGTCAGAACTAACTCAACAGACAAAAACACATTGCAGAATTAATGCTTTTTTCAAATTCTATGACACTGCTGCTTTCTGATTGGGAAACATTTCTGCCACAATTGGGAAAAAAACAGTCTAGTTCTCAGTTAGGAAAGAGGCCTTTTACAGGCCTCTTTTACAGGCCTCTGTTACATAAGGTAAAAAAAACCTATTCATGGTACACAGACCACTTTAATAGCGCAGTCAATCACATAAAATAGAAGTGGGATGTAGTGTAGTGTAGTGTATATTTTGTTTTTAATTGAAAAGCAAGTGTTACAGTATTTAGCATTTTAAGAAGGGTTGTAGAGAAAATATGCGGGAGGGGAGGTAAAAGAGAGGGGAGGGGATGTGGGATAGTGGTGGAGGCAGCAGGGATTTTTTTACCAGTTTTGGGGAAGGGGCCTTTTGCTCCTAATTGGGTCGGGCGTTGGGTGTGGGGGGAATCCATAAATGGGGAATGAAAATTCCATGCTAAGTTTTAAAAGTGGGGAGAAATCTGCATGATTTTAAAAGAAATGTTGGTGTGGAATAGAATAGGCCTTATACAGGCCGCTGCAAAGAAGGGTAAAAAGCCATGGGGAGGGTATGCGTCAGCTGCCTGTGGGTTAATGAAGAGAATGGGTGGCACGGATGCGGTTTAGGAATTGCTGTGTCCCATAGCCATGCAGTATATGTGGAGTTTGACACTGGCCATTATAGGAATACCATAATGTGTGCCCCTTCACTGGGTTCAGAACATTGTATGTTAATGGTAACATGTTTGGGGAACATTGGAAACATATTTTTGAGGAACAAAGCAAAATATTTTTAGGCAACATTGGTTCATATTTTCAGGGAACAAGGGAACAGGACCACCCCTGGTAGGGCCTCAGGACTATCGATACAGGTCTTCTGAGAGAGGAATCATATGAATAATTCAATGAAGTCAGCAACTGTCACGGCTGATCCAATTCTGTTCGCTATTTACACAGTTTGTCAATATTAACACTAGCACCATCGATATGCTTAGCAAATTTCAAATTGAAAACACTGCAGAAACAAACGAAAAAAAGGTTGTAGGTCCTTGAACTCACGTGTTATTTGTCTGAAGAGTTGTAAGACAGTCAACTGTTTCCTTCATTACGTAAACCTGTGTATACATACTTCCCACCGTGAACACCCTGCATCAGATCTCGCTATTAAAACTTAGTGGATTCAAGGTTTACCAACGTGTAAACGCATTCTACGTATTGATGACGTAATCCAAAACTGACATTTGACAAAAGCTTTCACTCCTGTAAACTAGGTACAGTACGCGTAAAACTGACAACTGCGGTCTGAATCGATTTTTTTACAAAAACAAAATGGCTGCGATTTGTGATTTTCGTTAATGAAATAGTCCGGCAACACTAAAAGAAATAATCCCTGTCGCGGAGTATCAAAATGATCAAAAAAGCTTAATAATTAGTTCATGGCGTTCCCACAGGCGAGTTGGCTTATTTAAACATCGACACTATATTTGTGTAGCATGGTGTACTTATTAACACTGTGACGTCAGAGCGACGTCCGTACTCTAAATTCCTTTATCTGGTAGTTGTAGTACGGTATAGTCACGCCCCTTTAGTTACCTTAAATTAAACGACTTAATGCTTTGCATTCATCAAAGGAAATGTCACCGACCATGCTACAACTACCAGATAGAGGAATTTAGAGTACGGACGTCACTCTGACGTCACAGTGTTACTAAGTACACCTTACTACAAAAACTATAGAGTCAGTCTCAGCTCGTTGGTTATTTAAACACCTCGATGAGCAACGCCCATCGCGGTTTTTAAATAAGCCAACTCGCTGAGACCAGACTGTATCTGTTACTTATAGTCTTGATAATTTAGAAAATTGTCCTATGGAAACCACAGCGCCAATACCCAATGGCACCGTAGGTCACGAGAAGCTCCTATTTAAGCTGCACCAGTTCGGCATCAGAGGTTGTATCCTTCAATGGATTAGGGCATTTTGTCCAACAGAACACAAACAGTCATCCTTGAAAATGACTAGTCCTCAGAAGTTCCAGTGTACTTATTAACACTTTTACGTCAGAGCGACGTCCGTACTCTAAATTCCTCTATCTTAGTTGTAGTATGGTATAGTCACGCCCCTTTAGTTACCTTAAATTAAACGACTTAATGCTTTGCATTCATCAAAGGAAATGTCACCGACCATGCTACTACTACCAGATAGAGGAATTTAGAGTACGGACGTCACTCTAACGTCACAGTGTTACTAAGTACACCATACTACAAAAAATATAGAGTCAGTCTCAGCTCGTTGGTTATTTAAACACCTCGATGAGCTACGCCCATCTCGGTTTTTAAATAAGCCAACTCGCTGAGACCAGACTCTATCTTTTACTTATAGTCTTGATAATTGAGAAATTGTCCTATGGAAACCTCGGCGCCAATACCCAATGGCACCGTAGGTCACGAGAAGCTCCTATTTAA